>CABFOW010001436.1:49280-148069 GCA_902141385.1 Timema californicum
TTGAATGTGATTCTTGGAGCACTTTTGAGAAGATTTTGTGTGAGAGGTAATGAGGCTAGGATATTGCAGCCTGTGTTTAGTACAAATCTGAGTTGGTTTGTGGTCCGTTCCATTCTTACTCTGCAGTACAGGTCTTATGGAGCGCGCAGTTGCCAGATCTCACCCACTCGAAACAGATGGACAACTTTTACATTCAAACTTAGCAAATTATACAAACTCTATACACGCTATGGCAATCAATTTGAAGTTTGGGCTGTCAAGAATTGTGTATTACTCTATTTATTAACATATTAATGCCACTTTTATAAGTTAAAATACTGGTAATTATAAAGAAGGGAGGCTTCTAAAATCTATTCAAGGTAAATTTAAGTTCTCCATGTATAGTAAATACCATATTAGTATAAACCTAAATAATACATTTATGCTTCATCGTTGTCCCCACACAAGGGCGTGACTCTATCAATTGTGAAGTAGTGTTTAGTGGATGGCCCAGGTAGCTCAAAGTTTTGAGAGTGAGTAGGTAGACTTATGGGTGGAGGAGATGACACAGGGGACGATGAAAATGATGAAGTTAGTCTTATTAAAATATGCTCTTCGTCATCTTGTAGCTTGTCTGCTTCTCATATGTCATTTTCAATTTTGGTGACGTGATTTATATAATTGAAACAGTTTTCTACAGAAACCTTTTTATTTATGGCATATATTAAGGACTTCATATCTTTAACCTTAAAACTAGCCTTTTTCATTTTAATAAATGTTTTTACCTGAGCTAACACCATCTCTATAGGGTTAAGTTCACAATGATACGGAGGCAAACGAATGACTTTTCAATCCATCGCCTTTGCCATCTCATCCACTTTGTATTTTTCAAATTTTTGTTTGTGTTGCATTTCCCGTTTCAACATTTCGTCATCAACATCAATGTTCTTATGGATAAGCCACTCGGCTATTTGAGCTTTACCCCATGATGTGGTCGGGATCGCTCCACACCTTCTTCTGTGATAGGCTGCATTATCGATTATGATAACAGTTTCTTCAGGTGTATTAAGGAGTAATTGCAATGTTCTTGTTACCGTTTCCATGATAAATAGTTTAAAAAATCAACACTAAACACTATGAATCAATAGTAAATAATATATAAAATGATCAGCTGATATAAAGTAAAATATATTATAACTAAAAATATAAGGAAAAGTTAAAATATAATATGAACAAACGTTTGATACAAATGACGATTAAGCCACCAAACACTCTTAGTACTCTGTAGGCCTAGGCCAAAATAATGACCGTAACCTGTAACACAAGAATAATGGATCACAAGTGGAGAGAGGCTTCTTGGATGGATGTCAAAACAGCTGTGTTCTGCTTTTCCAAGAGGACTGTCATCAGAAGGATTCATTGGTGTGAAGTCAGCAGGGTTATATTTATGTTTAGACGGCGTGCTATGCCCGAAGATTGTGTTTTGACTTTCAGCATCTTACACTAATTTAAAGCAACCTAGCAGAGTAAAGTGGCTAAGAGTATTTTCATCAGTATTTTCCTGAAACTGGAAAAATAACCGGTTAAAATCAACCTCAGATAATTATTTTGTATTAGGTGGATGTACTTTTCAAACACGTTAATTATATCAACACACGGCTTACAAACTACTCTAATACTAATAAAACACAACATCCAGTCCCCTATCTGACAATTTACCAAAGATAAATCTTAGACCATTCCAATATCATACCTCTATTTCAATTGGCTCACGCTCTACTGACTGTTCTAAATTGTTTAATTAATGCCATTGAATTCAACCAGGATTCGAACCCGGGCCTGATTATAAATGGTGGCAAAGTGTGAATGTGAGTGTAAAATCTTATACTACCTAGCCACCCACCTTTGTGGGTAGCTGGTTTCTTAATTCAAAAGCATGGTGTAGTAAAATTTGGAGTTGCATATAAAATGTATTCTCAAATTGTTAACATTGCCTCGACCCGCCTCGGTGGTGTAGTTGGCTAACGCGCTAGTCGTGTTGAGCTTCTCGACTGCTGAGGACGGGGAGATCGAGGTTCAAATCTCGGTCGAGTGAACTGGGGGTGGTGGTTCCTAAATGGTTTTCCACTCTCCTCCACGCAAATGCGGGTTCACTTCCTCTAATTCAATCTTCCCAATTCCTAATCCATTAGCATAATTACTACTTAAAGCGTATAACCCGAACGGGTAGTAAGACGCGGTGCTAAATAATAATAATAATAATAATAATAAACATTGTCTCGGCAAATACAATAAAACCTTGTTTATTAAACTATAATTACAAATAAAGATGAGTATAATGAATGTATAAGTGAATGAACCTTGTATTTTGTGAAACCAATATTATCAATATTGATGTGGAAGGGATGAACTATCACTTCAGTTTTCAGCGCTACAACTGTATAACATTACTCTGCTCTTTAAGATCGGACATAGCTTAAAGTGAACTACACACCCTCTTCAACTTCATAACGCTACCACACATAAATGAGGGGTGCTATTGGCCCATAGTTTTTTTCAAAAATAAATTTGAGCTTTTCTTATAATTTCTTAAACATAATGTACGTAAGCAAAATCAAAAGAAAAAAAGTTTCCAACAAGACAACTTTTTTATGTTTTACTTTAAATATTTCAGGAGGTATAATACGTTTTAATTTATTTTTTAGCATTGTATAAAATTATTATTATTAGCACCGCGTCTTACTACCCGTTCGGGTTATACGCACTTACGCTAATATGTAATGGTAGGGTGATTTTGAGATGAAATGGAGGACCTACAGTTTAACGTGGAATCCGAACCACGGTGGAGGCCTGGCATTCCCCACATTCACAAGATGTCTTGTCAGAGGTGAAGGAGGGGCATTGTATAAAAGATATTCCTTTCAGACTTTGCAGATGTTGTTCATAATTATTATAACAGCCACCATACAATTATTGGCTTTTCCACACAATTGGAACTAGACTTATGACGTGACACATTTGGAGCCTCATGAAACTTTGACACAAAACATATTTTAATATTTTGAAAAAGAAAAGTGATTTAAAAACATTTATGGTGGTTTAAATTGATTTCACAAGATGCATAGATGTATCTTCATTAATATTCCATGCTTATTTCATAGAAATAATGACGTTCAAATTTAAGATACAAAATGGCAACTCCGCTTGTTAGAAAAAGGACAGCGCTAACGGAGAAACCAATGGGTTGGAAAGAGATGGTATTAGTCCATAAGAGCCTGTACTGCAATTTGAGAGTGGAACGGCCTATAGTCCTTATTATTATTGGGTGGTGAGCGGTATGTCATTGGAGGGTTGTTTCTTGATAGGCTCTTGATTGAATAGTGCTTTGTTTATTTGACTGTTGACTATGTTTTTAGGGTATCCTCGGGCTGTAAAAACCTTGAATAATCGTTGACATTGATTGTTAAGGTCTTCTTTCTCAGAACATATACATTTGTCTCTGGTAGCTAGGCTATAGGGTAGAGAGACTTTTACATGCTGAGGATGGTTGCTTTGGAAATGGAGGTATTATTGATGCTTGGTGGTTTTGGTGGGGACTGTGGTGTTTATGTTTCCCTCATGAAGGTTCAGTTCCAGATCCAAGAATATGGTATAGTGTTGTGAAATGTTCCAGGTGAATCTAAGGGTGCTATGGTTATCTAACCTATTCAGGAACTGTAATAAATTAGTTTCAGAATATGTCCATTAGTTGCAATGCTTTCCAGCTTTGTAGATGGGAACTTATTCACCAATATATAACCAAATACAGGTACCTCCCTCGTCTCAGCCTTAGATAAACTTCCCTCAATTAAATATAATATAAATACAATATTCTTTCCGTTTACCAAGAGTAAGGACACAAGTTTGTACAGGCAACTGCAAAATCGAAGACTAAACTTTTTAAGCTAATCAAGAAACAGGCAACAACAGAATCTAGGTGACCATGATCTACTTCCAACCATGCTGCCATAGTCCGTCTTGACTAAGATGGTATGGGCATGTCATGAGGAAGGAAAGAGAGAGGATGACAAAGAAAATGTTGGAAATGAAGTCTAGCACAAAGACTGCAAGGGAGACCAAGAAAGAGATGGGAGGAGCAGACAACAGAAAGTGTTAAAGTTAAGGGAGAAGAATGTAAGAAATTAATGGAGGAAGAATGGTGAAAGGATAGAGGAAGATAGAGGCAATTTACTAAACTGACGTAGCCACAAGCTGGAAACAGTTGATGATTAATTGCTGAAGAAGTAGAAAAGAGAAGTTGGGAAAACTACATAATTACGTTTTGTTGTGTTTCTAATTGTGAACTTTAAGGCCTACAGTTTTCTGTTAAATATGGGCACCATACAAACTGCTAGACAACAAACTGCTCGACAAGCTATACAAAAATATTTGGAAGGCTAGGTGGGTCAAGTGGCCGACACGACTTGGACCAACTGCTAGACAAGCTCAAGTATAGGAGTACAAAGTGATAGACAACCAAGCGATCGACACGAGAGGCCAAATCTGTAAGAAGACCAACTGCTAGACACCCAGAAACGACATGGACCAAGTGATCGACACGAGCTGGACCATGTGATAGACAAGCTCCCATATAAGAGGACAAAGTGATAGACAACCAAGCGGTCGACACGAGAGAACAAACATCGAGATGAATCCAGTTAAGAGTGGCTCAAGTGACAGACAAGTTATTTCAAAACTAACAAAGTTATAAATATGGGCTTAGAAAGTTGGGTATAAGGATGATCTGGATCCTCCTAGAAATTGCTGCCCTCCCGACACCCAAGATTTAACTAGCCCAAAAGGGTGAGGTCCACTTATATGTGTATAAACTTAAACCATCGTGTTTTTAATTTTAATAATTTACTTACACATTGCACTCTTTAAAATATATTTTCTAACACTAGTTTAGTTATCATTTCGAATAAATAATAGGTTTTGATACATACAATATGGTATCTGAAAATAAAGAATGTTTCTCTGAATGAAACGAGTTATCGTATCTGAGGAAAGGAGACAAACGTTTTGTTATAAATGGTAAAAATCATACTTTAAGAACTAACAAGATGAAATAAAATATTATATAAAAGAGCAACTGCCAGAAACTAAGTTGGTAGCTTATGATCAGGGTTCGATTCCCATCAGGTACAATGAGGGTGATTTTTCTTAAAAGGTTTTCCACTCTGCCACCACGCAAATTCAGGTGCACTATATATAAATTTAATCTTCCTCATTCTCAACATATTAACGTAATTAGTAAATAAGCGTATAACCCGAACAGGTGGTAAGACACAGTGCTACCAAAAAAATCTAATTGCACTAATGGATTAAAGAAGAAATGTTGTTATTATAAGATGTGTACTCTCATTTGCATGTAGGGAGAATGTAAACCATTAATTAAATATCACCCTCCATACACCCGGCCGGATTTGAAGCCTGATATCCCCGTCATTGACAGTCCAGTCTATTTTGAGAATGACGCCTTAGACCATCAACCATCGAAGCTAAGAACATTTTGTTGATGTTGCGTTAGCACCAGGTTTATTAATGGGTTAGAATAAGGAGCTAAGTTATGATGGAATAATCCCGCATTAGTGTAAAAGTTAGATGTAAAAACCACAAGGGTGGTAACTATCAGCCCAATCCACTCAGTCGGAATGATTACTCTTGTTCAAACTACTCTAAAACCTTATTAGACCGCGTGACAAACGGTATGAGTGTATGGTTGTTACAAACTGTCAAATGCAATTAATATCGGCAAATAAAATACTCAACAAAGTTATTTTAAATTTACTATTTAAATATGAGCATTGCTAAAGGTTTTTAAAAGAGCAGAAGTTATTTCGATGCGGATATTGGCCTACATTTGGTGTATTTTACTAGATACTGTGTATGTACTATGTTGAATCGAGTACAGTTCACCAAATAATAATGTTACTGTCAATTTGCAAGATTGTAAATCTAAAGTGTGTGAACTTGTTTTTAAATCAAGTCAAGAAAGCTAGTATAAATATTTTACTAGTATTCAGCTCATGCATTTGAAAAGGTAGGTGCATTTTTGAACATTTTTCAGCTTCCCCCCGCCCCCCTATTCCTCTTGTTTTGTTTCTATACAACCCGCTTCAGGGGTAGCATGTTCTAAGGCATCCCACTCGCAATAGACTAGACTGCCGATGACAGGAAGATTGGGGTTAGAATCTCGGTCGGGTGTACTGAGTGTAGTTTTTCATAAATAGTCTTCACTCTCCCACCATGCAAATAAGGGTAGCCTACACCTAGCACAGTGTTATTTAGGAGGTCAAACAATACTTACACCTAGCATAGTGTTATTTAGGTCAGACAATACTTACACCTACCATAATGTTATTTAGGAGGTCAGACAATACTTACACCTAGCATAATGTTATTTAGGAGGTCAGACAATACTTACACCTAGCATAATGTTATTTAGGAGGTCAGACAATACTTAGACCTAGCATAGTGTTATTTAGGTCAGACAATACTTACACCTAGCATAATGTTATTTAGGAGGTCAGACAATACTTAGACCTAGCAAACAATGTTATTTAGGATTTTAATTAACTGTTCTGTCACTTAGCCCACTCTTAGCTGGATAATGTCAACGTTTGTCGAGCAGTTGGTCCTCTCGTGTCGGCCGCTTGGTTGTCTATCACTTTGTACTCCTATACTTGAGCTTGTCTAGCAGTTGGTCCAAGTCGTGTCGGCCACTTGACCCACCCAGCCTTCCAAATAATTGTTTTCATTTTGTTTACCGGTTGGTTGTCTATCACATGGTCCAACTCGTGTCGATCACTTGGTCCATGTTGTTTCTTCGTGTCGACCACTTTGTTGTCTATCACTTTGCCTGCTCCCTTAAATATGTATTGCCCTCTTCTATCCTCCTTTCATTGTCTACTATGGTAATAATTAATAAGCATTTAATTTGCCTTGCAAGAATTGTTATTAGAAATATATCAATCTAATTTACCTTCTTCCAAACATAACCTATTTTAGGCACATTGTGAGGGTTGGATCAGCCTTAAACCCTATCACTTTTTTTAAAGTATGGTTTGATTCAAGCTATCTAATCCCTAGTGTTTTCTTTTTTCTGTTTATGTAAACAATATAAACAGTTACCGTATGTAAAACTTTTTAGTTTTTTTTATGTCAAAGCTAACTTCATACAGAATGGTACTTTATACTGCATACACAATTTAGAGTTCTTAAAAATAGAATGCTTAGTAAAAAAACACTAGTGACCACACAGAATGTTTGTCAGACTACAGTAGTCCCATGGCTTCTTTGGTGCTGACTGAAAGCTCTGAAAAGTTACCAGACCAAATTATGAATCCCTATGCCAAACCATATGATCTGCAAAAACATGTGTTTAGCAGCTGTCACTTCTGACAGTCAAAATTTAGGTATATACCTAAATGTTGACTGTCAGAAGTCAGCTGTGAGCTTTCAGTCAGCACCAAAGAAGCCGTGGGGCTACTGTAGTTAGACTAAGCTGTCCCAATGAAACTTTTAGTTAGTCTGTAGTGTGTAGTTATAAATTAAACAGTAAAAGCCTGTGTGAGGCTTGGAAATCCCAAATCTAAACTCGAAGTGAATTAAGATTAGGGCGGCCACCTCTGTCAGTGAGAAAGAATTGATCGCTGACAGGCCACATTGCCTGAAATACAATGGTTGGTGTCTTTTTCGGAACTACTTTTCTATTCTGTCTAACCCACAACACCTCTTTGTCATGTCAATAAAAAGAGGGAAAAGGAAAAAACTTGATTTCTAATCTCAAGGTAAAGAGGAAAGCTTGCTGCTAGTTCCCAAATATCTTAACATTTTCTTGAGCCTATTAAATAATTACTGTATTTGTTAGAGGCAGGCTAAATTTATATCCCTTTTTAACCACGCCTAGGCTCTGCATAAATGTTAAGAAAAAAGTTGTTGAAAATGAGCTGATGTTACATTTTTACACATTTTTTTTCTATTAATAAACTCAAACTATATGATTGTTAAGTAAAAAGAAGCCTGATGGAATCTTTAGACTTTATTTTGGCATGAATAATATTTTAAAATAACACATTGTAGAATTAAAATTTTGTTCACTCTTCATCCGTTAGAGCAGAACGTCTGCGCTGCAATATCAATTCGGAGTTCTTAATTTAAGTATTTTAAAGATTTAAATCGGATTCAAAATTTCAAATTCAAATAGATCCTAGATTTGCATTCGATGGAATTTAATTTGAAATTCAAATCTAAAAGTCGAACTTTTGAATAATTATAGAAATTAACCTTGAGTTGTTATTAAAATACAATAAATAATTTTATCATAACATTATATTCAAGCCATGTGACCAACCAATATTTACATTTTATGTTATTTTAATAGAATATGGTTTGGATATTGTTTTTATGATTTTTTTTATTATTTAACTAAATTTATAATAAATATAGTCTAGCTTAAAATTTTATTATGAAATTATAAAAAAAAAAAATCACGTTTAAATATTCTGATTCAAAAAATGTTTATTATTAAATATTTGACACTGAATTGATTCAAGTTAGTAAGCAAAAATTTGTATCAGATTCAAAATTTTAAATCTTTGATTTACATAAGCTTAAAATGTAACAATATTTAATCTAAACAGTGTTTACAGGGATACATTCAAACTTTACAAATGTTGTATATTTTTTTGGTGTAAAGACTTGTAATTTTAATCTCTTTTGAGAGTACATGTTGAATTTTAATTTGTTTCAAGACTACATGTTGAGCAGTTGTGGGATGGAGGGTCGTGAGGGACCAACTACAGAAAACTGTTCATTAGCGTACAACAACACCAGCACTGAAGTAACCATGGTGGACACCCCTGAAGGAGTCAGAATGCAAAGATGGGTTGTTCCAGACAGTGGATACTACACGTAAGACACATAACACATACCCCATTTAATCAGGGCTGCGAAGTCGTTATGTCAAGCTTCCAACTCCAATCCTGACTCCTCTAGTTTTCTACTGTCCGACCCCAACTTCGACTCCAGCTCCTACAGAAATGGTTGAAGTATATTAATTAGTATTAAAAATTTACTGCAGTGAAACAAAAAATGGCGCCAAACGGCTAATTTCGATTAAACATTGAAAAGATGATAGACAGGGACTGATTTACCCCAAAAATTTCATAATTATGTGTTTTGTTGTGTTTTTAATTGTGAACTTTGAGGCCTTTAGTTTTCTGGTACATGTGTAGGCTTTTCCCTTTTATCTTCTTTTCATTATTTAATTTAAAATTTACTGCAGTAAAATTCTATGATAGAGATAACTTCATGGGAAGATTCTTTGGCATTGTGAATTTATATTTGTCTAAATTTGTCAATTCAAATTACAAATATTGATACTAAAGAATAAGAAATGTATAAAATCAAACAATATATTTGCCATAGGCCTATATTGTTTTAATAGCATAAGTTTATATTTTAAAGTAGGCGTCAAAGTCATACATTTTTCCCCGACTCCTCCCGAAATTGCTTCCGATTTTGGTTTTAACTTTGACTCCACAACCCTGCATTTAACTCCATTATCAGATTATAGTAAAACTAATCTAACTTTGAATATTTTTTTATATATATAGAGAGAGAGAGAGAGAGAGAGAGAGATCATAGTTAAAACTAGGTTACAATTATAATAATATTTGAAACTCAAAGATTGAACACTTACAGTCCAATTTTCTTAGGAATAGTCTTATCTGACATCTAGACAAGTTATTAGATCTCCTTTCACTTATTCATAAGTCAAGTCATATTACCTGAGATGTACACTCCATGTACTCTGAATGGTAGCTAGCCTACCTTGACGGGTTGCACTATGGTGCCTACACTATAGTGCATCTATAGATGCAAGCATGCGACCATTTAGGGTAAATGGAGAAGAGGGTACATGATACACTTTTTCACAAATGTGTATGTGATACAGTCTTGCCCCAAGCTATTGGTGAGATACAATTCTATACCTTTCAACAACCAATTCGCTCAATTGCTGATTTACAACATTCCAATGGCCATCTGCATACTACCCTCTTAACTAGGGATGGGACCCTCTAATCCTTAAGGATGTTTGAGATTTGAGGATTCGAGAAATTATTGGATTTGAGGTTCAAATCTTTAAAAAATATATTATTTCCATTTATCATTTAAAATTTGTTTTAGAATTCGAAAGACTGCCTATTGATGGTTCAAAATTAACTTAGCTAGAGGACAGATTCAACAACATGACCCCAGACTAATATTTTAACACTAACTTAATACATGAATGTCATAATGTGAATGGAATATAATAAAAAATGTTAACATTTACTTACTATTTTTACTATTTTATTACATATCTATTTCCTCTGAGAGTCATAACTCTTTTTATGTTTTGGATTCGAGATTCGGGATTTGAAAGTAAAATGAAGATTCAGATCCATAAAATAGTAGTTTCAACTCAACTCAACTTTTTTTTTAGCATTGCATCTTACTACTTGTTTTAGCTATGTACTAATTACACTAATGTACTAGGGATTAAGGAAGTGTATGCACGTTTTCATGGAGGGAGAGTGGAAAAAACCATTTAGGGAAATCCACCCTCAGTACACCCAACAGGGATTAAACCCCACTCTCCTTGTCATCAGTGTATTCTACTGCCAAAGTGACGCCTTAGATCATGCTGCCTCCGAATCTGATAATTCTACTATTCATGGGTATTTCCTTGCCACTGCCTCCTACAGCAAACTTCAAATTCCTGAGCCTGCATAGGTTTCAAGGTGAAATCAGAGTTTTCATTAAAGTCTTGAGTTTAAGTAACAAAAGACAATGTGTCACTCTAAACAAACATTTTCCAACTGATGAAGTGGTTTGTGGCAGTGAAAGTTTGAAGAATGAGTTGTGTTTGTGTAACCATTCATTATGCATTCTACTATATTTTCAAGATCAGTGAACCTCCACGAAGATAATCTGGGCTCCTTTCCTATCAACTATTAATCATTTTTATTGAACTAGTTATATTTCATGTCATGATTGATGACATTTTTAGTAAAAAGGACAAAATCTTTAAGTACCTATATTGTATAAATTGGTTTCCACAATATGTGGTATGCGTACCCCTAGGAACATGTGTAGGATTTCAGGGCGTACACAACATACCACTTAATTTGACTAAACATAACATGTTTTTGTATCATATCAATAACCGAATAAACGCAGAATATGATATGATGGGTGGCTGCGTGATCTAAGGCATTACTTTCGCAATAGACTAAACTGCCTATGATGGGGAGTTCGTGGTTTGATCCTGGTTGGGTGTACTGAGGGTGGTTTTTCCAAAATGGTTTTCCACACCCCCTCCATGCTAATGTGAGTATTCATTCTCTAAATTCATCCTTCCTCATCCCTAACACATTTGAGTAATTATTACATAGGAATATAACCCAAACAGATAGTAAGACACGATGCTAATATATATATATATATATCAAAATAGAAACAACCTTTTACACTTTGGTAAATAGATGGTATTTGTTATTTGTATACTTTTTTTTAATGAAGGACTATAAGGGGTTTGCTTCATAGTCCATGACCCAAAAAGGGATACACAACTGACAAAAGCTTGTCATACACTGGTAAAAATTTACACAAGATTTACAAATCTTTAACACATTATTAATTCCTACCGTTTTGTTCTACATATCCACAATTTAGAATAATTGCTAAAGGCGCTAGTGGTGGAAAGGGAGCCAACTATGAGCACGGATCGAGTCATGGAGCCGTTATCCGAGCGATAGCAGAGCTCTACAAGGGACAATATATTTTAGCTCTGGTGGGACAACACGGCACAGATTCCTGCAAAAAGGTAAAATAATTTATAAGTGAAAGCATATCTTCCTGATCACATTATTATTAGGGATGAAGCGGGAATTACATTTTTACTGCTGGCCAAGAACGGGACAGGAAATGAGTTAACATTTTGAGATCAAAATATGAACAGAAAATGGTAAAATAGCACTTAAGAATATTTTTAGACTAAAAATATGTATTGATTTTTAAACTATTATGGTAAGACTTGTATTATCAAACATAGTAATATAAATAATAAAATAATATGATATCCTAAAAACATAATCATATAGATAGGGTGGTGCAAATAGTATTTTATATAGAATTAAATAGTTAAATTTTGTAAATGATGTTCTATATTTAAGAGTGTAAAAAATAAAAACAATTTTACTCTTCTTAAATGTCCTCTAGGTTAGAAGCCATTTAAATATTCTTTATGTTTGAAAACAATTAAAACTTCTCTCTGAGGCCCCTTAAATGATCTCAGTAATTGACACTCCTTAATGGTTCTTTAGTTTAACACCCATTGTTTTCTATTCTGCTAACAACAGACAGACTGAGCTGATCGGTCATAAATAGTTGACCTCGGCCATGAATAGTTGACCTCGGCAAGCTACTTCCTCCCCACCTCATTTCCATACTCTAAAATATGTTACAGTAGAATATCTCTCTCTCTTCTTCTATAAATATTTCAATTTCTCTTGCCTCCTGAACCTAACAATAACTGTTAATAGAGGGAGCACAATGTGTCGGGTGCTTCCCAACTTGTTTCTCTGTTTAAATTCCCCACAAGCTTGTTACACACAAAGAAGATAACTGACAGAGATGTGCCAGCACTACCTGCTGGAACAATAAGTGCATTGTTTCCTGCCAGAAACTTGATAAATTACCTGTCTCAAGTATGTAATTATTATCATATTCAAACTTGTATCAAACATTTTTAGCTGAAAGCTAGTGTTTAATAGTACAACCCATTGTGAAAAAAACAACTTTAAGTAATATAAACTGTTTAGATCAGCGGTTCCCAAACTTTTTGAATTTCAGAGCATCTTTCAGGGGAGAGATTCGTCATGGAGCACTATTGCTGCTTTGATGCCAAGGGCACGGATGTGTTTTTTTTGCCGTGTTTACTTAACTGTATTTTTAAATTGGTTAGTCGATATTTTATTGCATAGCAAAAGCACAAATTATTTTTCTAGCTATTAATAGTCTAAATTTTGATCTAAACTTTATTTTTCCCATTGAAAGTCCATGAAATTTGGTACTTTAAATAGTGTTTTCTCAAAACATCAATTCGGCATATTTGTATGTGTCTTTGACATAATGGCGATGATATTTTCAGCTAGCACCTACATAGGTACTAAACTCAATGACAGCAGTATTCAAGATGGAAACAAATTTTTAAGCATTTGGACATGTTAAACAGCAAGTTTTATTTAATTCAAAGTTCTCACAGAGACGATGATAGCTGGCACCGTCAAGTCTCTCTGTCTGGTTTTGCCATGTTCAAGCTTTGTGCTTCTCCCACGTTCTCGATGTTTTGCATGGTTCCAAGAAGGTGTGGGTGGGCAAAGCTGACTGAGGTGATGCATGCCATGCACTTTGGTTTTATAATACTTTCTATTTACACTGCTTCCCAGTACGCTGCAGGAGCCTAATCATTTCTACCCAATACCTATAAACAGTTCATAGCTGCACAAATTCACAATTTTGAGATCTTGTCACATTTATTTTTATATCCAATTTCTTCGCGGAGAACTTGGAGATAAAATATAAATTTTAGATTAAATTTTGTTTTGAAATAAATTAAAGTTAATCTTAAATTTAATTGTATGCTTGAAAATTGCAATTATTTTTTTATAAAAGTTTTAGATTAGAGCTCTGTGAGTAAGCTTATTTCGAGTTTTTTAATAAATAGCTACGTTATCATATTTGTTAATTATGGTTATAGCCGCATCTAAATATAATAATCTTTTAATGGAGGAAAAATGGCACTAAATGGCTATATTAAATTAAACGTTGTAAGGAGGATAAAAGAGCAAGGCCTGCATACTTAACAAAAACGGTAAACCTCAAAGTTCATTATTTAAACACAATAAAATACATAATAAGGTAATTATCAGAGTACATCAGTCTCCTTCATCTTACATAATTATGTGTTTTGTTGTGTTTTAATTATGAACTTTGAGGCCTACAGTTTTATGGTACGTGTGTAGGTCTTGCCTTCTATCCTCCTTTCAATGTTTCTATAGATATTACCGACTGGTGTAAGTAGCCTGCTTGGAAGGAAAAGAAAGGTTATCTAGGGTTGTGACCAGGGTGTGCTGCATTTAGTTATATTTTGTTGAGCAAGTTCATACTTAGGAAGCTTGGAAGCATTGCAACTATTGGGGAGGGCTAGTATTACTTTAGTACTATAGCGTGAGTCAAAATCTGAATTATTTGGGTTTGTCAGGGTTTTTGTGGTCGGTATCAAAATGGTGACCATTCATTCATTGTCTTGGTGTTCCTGTGGTGAGACCAATGTATTTAGTAATGCAGTAGTTGCATTTTAGCTAGTATTTAACATTTTCTGTGGAGCAGTCACAGTGTCCTTTCATGTCTGCGCTTGAATGAGATCAAAGGGTGGAGGTCAAAAGTCAGGGTAGAAAGTGTTTTACACTAAGACCATGGTTGTTTTGGAAATGGAGGTATTGTTGATGTTTCCCTCATTGAGGTTCAGTTCCAGATCTAATAGTATGGCATGGTCTTGGGAAATGTTCCATGTGAATATGAGATATGAGAGTGCTATGGTTACTTAACCTCGGCACCATTCACAAAAATATATATATAGGAGATTAGGGGGCGTTTGAATGTGATTCTTGGAGCACTGTTGAGAAGATTTTTTTTTTGTGTGTGTATATATACACACACAAAAAAAATATATAAATATATATATATATATATATAAAAATATAAATATATATATATATATATTTAGTACTGCATCTGACTACCCGTTCAGGTTATGCATCTTCAACATATTAATACATCAAGTTATAGGATTTGAAGCTGTCACTTGATATATAAAATAATAACATTACTAATATAAATATAGTAAAATGTTATCAGTGTTGGCCACAAAAATATATGTTTATATTTTCTAAAAGGTTTTCCAAATGTAGTGCTATGCGCATAAACGGCCCTCGGCTAACACAACTTCGTGGCCAGCCTGTAGACGACCGTAACGGCTTCGCAAATATAATGAGGTTCACACGGAATGAATATTTATCTTATTTCAATATAAAATTTGGTTGTGATCGTATAGTGGGTTAAATTAATTAAAGAAATCATATATTTAAATTTATTTTAGCAATTCACTTGATAAACATAACTCGTATTTAGTGTGAGAGTGGCCGTCAACCGATTTAAGGTGAATTACAATATCCACTGCTTAGTCGTGATATAATTTAACTACTTCTCGCTATCACGCCTATTATTTTTTACTATAATTATAGCCGCGGCGACTAACCGAGCGACTAACGCGAGGGGTCGTTTAGAAATTCACAAAAATATGACACCCCAGAGTTCAGCTGGGAGCGTCCTTGGCCGTAGCCCGGTGAGACCAGAGTACTGAGTCTCCTACGCGACTCAACGGATACTATTTTTTGAATATTGAAGAAATACTCCCATTGGTCCAGAAGATCCAACAAGGACGAACCTAACTGTCCCCCGGACCGTTAGCGTGGTCCAAGACAAGGGAAGGAAGCCACCCCCCCCTTAATAGCTTTTAGGAAGCTATTGTTACAGTCGGCGACTCTCACAATATTCTTTAATACCTGGATGGCAGGTTATTAACCTTACAATACCCCGTTATTTCCTATAGGGTTGCAAACACATTCCATTTTCTGATGTGTTCACAAAGAATTGCATCAGCAGATTTGTGAGAAAATCAAAGTATTCGGGTTTTAAATTGAAATTGAACTTGAACTTGTTGAACTGTTACAGCAAATGTCTTCCAAGGAACAATCGCCATGCACCCCAATAAGAACAGTTACACCCAAAGAGACAACCAGTTTAATTCGAGAACTGTCCAAACTGGAAATTTTAGATGGGGGTGGAGGTGGTGGAGGGGCCACTTTTGTATTTTTGGTGAGTTCAATGAATTAACATCTTTAATGGTTTGAAGATTTTCCGTTTTTGTGTTATAAGTACCAGGGAAGTTTTATGTAAAACATGTTGGGTTGGCAACATGAAGAGCATCGGTGTGTTCTTTAGATAATTTGTATAGTGTTTAGTAATGTTATCAGTGAGTGGAACAATGTTGTTACTTTAAGGCTATTAAATAACTCATAATAGGACTCGAAACATGAGGCACTTGCGGGATATTACCTATAGCATGAATTAATATTTATGAAATAAAGTGCACTGAGCAAAAACAATTTGTAATAAATATAATTTTATCCATTATATCATATGAATTAAATTATATGTACAATTAGATATGTAATTTGAAAATGGTTGTAACATCAAGGACAATCATAGCTGATTCACACAAGCCAAGTGGGTTTAGTCTGATAGCCTATGTGTGTACATATTGGTGCAAACTCAAGCATAACGTTGGGAAATTTATATGTTAGCTGTATGTCTCTGTTATTATTATTAGCACCGCGTCTTACTACCCGTTCGGGTTATACGCTTTAAGTACTAATTAATCTAATGGATTAGGAATTGGGAAGGTTGAATTAGAGGAAGTGAACCCGCATTTGCGTTGAGGTAGAGTGGAAAACCATTTAGGAAAAACTACCCCCAGTTCACCCAACTGAGATTCGAACCTCAATCTCCCCATCCTCAGCAGTCGAACTCAACACGACAAGCACGTTAGCCAACTACGCCACCGAGGCGGGTTATGTCTCTGTTGTTATCTTTAAAATAACTTCTTAGTTTCTTTGCTAGATTTCAGTGGTGGAAATATCTTTACAACCATTAGCATGTATTTTTACATACATTATCGATTAATCTCCATAGAAAGATATGGTTGGATCGCAGAGTTCGATTTTCATTTTCATTAACATACCTTGGATTTAAACGTATCTAGAAAAGTTTCTATTTCATTAAATATTAATTTTTTATCTATTCAGAAAATTTGAATGCTATGTAAAAGAAATTAAAATTTTTCTTCAGATGAAATATATAATGGTGTATATTATATTTATTTTGTTTTTCTTGTAATATTTGAAAGTCCAGGTATTTATTTATTTTCCATTTTTAATCTAGCTGCGATTGAAATGGCAGATCTTAATAATTGGATTTATTTGATAAACTAGGTACCTAACTAAAGCAGGAGGGTGGGAGAAGCATTTTGGACAAAGAAAAATTATTTGTAAGCGAACTTTTTTTAACAAGTTTTATAAAAATAGGAACATTTTGATGGAAACCTTCTTATTGGGATAGTTGTGATTTATTTCAAATGCTCTAAAACTGTTTTTATGATAACATTTATTTATATTTGAGCATTCTGAAGATATTATTTTTTTTATATGAAATTTCAAAGATTTCTTAATCGCTTTGTCTGGTCTCTACTGTAGTCTCGGGAATTGTTTTTTTTTTTCTAATCTGTGCTTGTGGTCCAGGGTTCAAACCTTGATCCCGGCACAGATTTATCTGTTTGCCAAACCCTTCCTTCACCTCTGACAAGACGTGTATTAATGACAACTTGTGAATGGGGGGAATACCAGGCTTCCACTGTGGTTCGGATCCCATGTTATCTGTAGGTCCTCCAATTAATCTCACAATCACCCTACCATTACACATTAGTGTAAGTGCGTATAACCAGAATGGGTAGTAAGAATAATAATAATAATAATAATAATAATATTTAATATGATAATAATGATAATGATGATAATGATAATAATGATAATAGCAATAACAATAACAACAACAATAATTTTCTTATCTTTGACTCGTGCTATAATCAAATGTTTTAATCTACATTACATTGTTTAGACAAACAAGCAGAGTAATCTGATGCCACTGATGATTGCTGCTGGAGGTGGAGGCTTGGGGCACAATACCCTACCGGAGAACAGGGTGCAACATGCCCATGAACCCAATCCCAACCTTCCACCTGTGTCAGGGGTGGAGCATGGGAACAACTCGGCAGGTGAGAACAGTTTGATTAGCGTGGTATTATGACTGGGATATCTTCTGCACTACGGTACCACATTGTGTTGGCCAATATCTTAGTTAAATTAAATTTATAAAATAATCATATTATCAATGTGCTTGTATTTAATACACAACTGTTTAAACAATTATCAAATTGTTAAAATTATAATTGCCTCCATTTTTCCTTGTCATGTCAATGAACGGGAGGTGTTTTGTTAAAATAAAACCTCATAGCCCAATATTACAAAAATGTACAAACTAAACTATTGACTATTTTAATAATGGACTGGTGTTTTTATCACATAGAAAGTGAAATTGATAATATTCAAAAGTATGAATTGTAAATTCAAATTTTGATTAATACCCATCGAAGCTGAATCTGAGATTCATTTATAATCAAAGTTTTGAATTGAATCTTATTTTTCTAATATTAAGATTCATTATATTTGGAGGAAGGTACAGGAAAGCTGGAATGACAATTTTTTTTAGCTCCCCATCTTACTTCCTATTCGGGTTATTTAAAAGGGAACAAATACCATATGGCTTTTACAATGAAAAGTAGAACACAGTTCACACTTTTCGTTGCTGCCATTGGACAAAAAAGTAATGGCTTCCTCTTGAAGGAAATTGATCGGTACTGCCCAATCTCTTGACCTAGGTTTCATTCTATCGGAGCTCTAGGAGTAATGTGAAATGCGAAACGCAACTTCCCAAAATAAGAAACAAATAAAAACATAAAAGGGAAATTGGTAAAGAATGATAGGACACTTTAGATAGGAACATTTAAAAGGGTAAACACAAGAAATGGGCATTGGATCCGAATTTATGAAATATAATTATTTATCTCTCTTTTATCTTTTTGAATTATCTTGTTATGTTTTGAAAAAGGCACGGGATAGGTGGATAAAAGCAATCATAACATTAAGAGTTGAAATTTCAAATTGAATCTGAATCTTGGTAAGATTTGAATTCAGTTTCAACATTTTAAAGATTTGCACATACTTACTTTGGAAATATATATCCTATTTTTATGACTGACGTTTATATTTATATTTCCTTCATACACGTTAAGTTATAGATCTAAGAATTTAGCCAATTTTGGGAAATATTTCAGTTGAATCTGAATAAAAAAAATTAATTTTCTTTCTGTAAAAATTGTAAATATACTATATCTGAGCCTAGTCCAACATAATGGTTTTAAGAGTTCATATTGCAAGTATCTAACTACCTTGAAAAATTATACCACACATATTAAACAAACAATCAAAATAACCTAAGCAATATTGAGCCGTAACTAAGGTGACCAGACGTCCCACTTTAGGCGGGACAGTTCTGCTTTGGGGGAAAATAAATTACATGAACATATATTATGGCATGGGGAATCAATAGTTTCAAATATTTTTACAAAAGTTTGTTGGAATAATATTCTTTGTGTGTGTAGGCCATCTACGCTAGCTGGGCAATTAAAAACGTTGACACGCCCTCCCTCGCTTTTCGATCTCTTTGACCCCAACACTTATCAACTTCACCAATGGCTCAGAGCCATTCAGTCAGCTTAGTGAACGTTCTCTTTAGTGGCCTGCTCATGTGTCACTTTGAATATTTCTCATATATCAATATTCATTACTGCTGTGTTCTTAGTTCTGTGTTTTTGTAATCCAGTACATAGTAAACACTGCAATGTCTAAGTGCACTTGTAAGTTTAGTTGTAAACTGGAAAATGATTTTCCATTCATCAAAAAAACTAAAAGTGATTCTTGTATAATCTATACGTTTATTATTTTATACCTTAATTCAGGGCATTTATGATGGCCTAAAATACCACTCTCAAAGCTTTTTTTTTTAATGTTGCCAACCCCTCCACACCCCACACCCTCTCTCCATCCCTGACAGTATTCCATAGACCATACATCTATACCATACCCCCTCGGACTCGCTTTTATGGACACCTAACCATAATCCAACACAAACCCCAAAATGTTCCAAAAATAACCCAGTTTGGCAACTAAGAAATATGGTCACCTTAGCCGTAGCCCAGTGTGTGTTCTACTCTCGTCTGCTGAGAAAGAGGCCTGCTGTGTCCTGAAAATACGTGATTTGTTGTAGACCTACACTGTTCTGTTAAGTTTTAATGTCCTGATTCTGACCACTTCCAACATTCTGTCTCAGGAGGTGGCGGCGGATTCCACCGGAATGGGAATGCGACTGTGAGGGAAATATCGGGTAAAGCTCTGATGGAAGGCTCCCACGGTGGCAAGGCATGTTACTTCAGCACCAATGGGATGGGAGATGGTGGTTTTGGTGGAGGAGGGGGTGGCTGCAATGCTGGGGGAGGGGGAGGAGGATCCACAGGTTAGTAATTAATTGCTGCTGCTCACTTGACATTTTGTTTTAGGTGGGTATGCTTTATCTTTTCCAAATATAAATATAAAGGACAAACACAATATGGCTTAATTTTGCAAGTATTATTGGATTTTCCCCTTGTTCCTCCACCTGTTTTCTGCATAAACATTCTTATCTACAGAGGTTTTCCCAAAAAAGCTATACATGTCAAACTTTTGTAAGTTTTTCTTAGCACTACATCTCACTACCCGCTCGGGTTGTACACATATGTACTAATTTCGCTAATGTGCTAGGAATGAGAAAGGTTGAATTTAGAGAAAGTGCACCTACATTTGTGTGGAGTGAGAGTGGACAACCATTTAGGGGAAGAAGAAAAAACTCAGTACACTCGACCGAGATTCAAACCTCAATATCCCTGTCATTGGCAGTACAGTCTATTACGAGAGTTGAGAGTTATAAATTACTGTTTGTACCAAAAGGTCACTGGCAAATTTTTCTGATGTTTTAAAATTTCTTTTTCTTTTTAAACTTGAAAAGCAGTTATATATTGTATTATTGAATAATGATAGAAATAAAAGCATCAAATGCTGAACTATTGTTATCAGACCGCACACTATATCTGCTATTTTCAGTCGCTTTTTATTTAAATATTTTTTTCTTTAGCTATTAAATTTCTTTGAAGGTGTTGTATATTTAATTGAACCATTATCATTTATAACATTAAGCAGGGTCCGGACTTTGATGACCTATAAAATGTTCTAAAACTTGATTTTAAATGATAGGCACAGTCATATGAGGAGAATGTTGGAGGAGAGGATATCAATGAAGATGCAGGATATTGAAGTGTGTGGGGTGGGGGTGCAGGGGACCAAGAGGAAGACCAAGGGACAAGTGGAGGAGAGAGGAGAAGACTGGGTCATGGTGGTGGAGGAGGCTCATGTCTCAAACAGACTCAACCAGTGACTGGAAAAACTTCTTGATGATGGTTATGATTTCAAATTTACAAAAAAGAAAACACACACACTAGCACATAACCACATACAGTCACACTAGCTGCACCAGCTACATAATGTGTGTGTTAGTTTGTTTTCCACAATTTTCACCTCAGCATTACCTTGGCAAATGTACTGGTTATTCTCTTTTCTTTTAACCATGTTACTATCATAATATGCAACTCTATAACTTAAGATTATCTCATATTTATATTGATTTATATTGTATATAATTCCTAAAAATCTCAATAATTGAACATACATTGAGTATTTTAGCTGTCAATGTTTGATTGGTGAAGCTTCATATTTGTCGAAGACGGAATTTTTTTCAAAACAAAGTTGAAACTAACATTTTTTTAAGCCAAGTGAAAGTTTCAAAGGTTTACACAACTATAATATGACTATGTAGTTCTTGATCTGGGCTCACCCTCTGAAGTCATCAACACACAATAAACTAATGTGATATTTTTTTCAGGTGGAGCAGCTTGGAATGATTCCATCTCGAATGGTGAAGGTGGATATTCATTTATTGGTTCAATGGTTCTTCTCGGTGAGACCCTGAAGCGCCCACATTCGGGCGGAGGCTCCATACATATAATACCCGCCGTGGACAATGGTTGCGGTTGTGATTTCCAGTGTGTGGCTCTAGATGAATACAGACATGATGTGAAGTGCTTGTGTCCTGAAGGATGGTCACTGGACTATGATAACACTACCTGCAGGAGTGAGTTTAGATTAATGTTAATATACCTACTCATACTTTTGACTCACACTCACAAGAGGGAGAACACAGGATTAATGGGTAATGGATCATTATAATAAAAAAAATTCGGATTCAAAATTTGGCGAAAAAATTAATGTCACTTTTAATAATTTTTTTGTAACTATTAATCTTCTTACTAGTAGTTTAGCCCAACATCACTATAAGGGAAAAGCTAACTAGATCCAATATATTTGGTTTAACACGTAATCTGAAAAAAATCATAATTTAAAATAATTATAATAACGTGAAAAAGTTAATCCTTGATTCTTATGGTGTTTTTTAATCTCTCAGAATACAGATTTAAATTAGGAGGGATAACCAGCACACTTACCTAGGTGATACTGGAGTATAAATTGTTTAGATAGAACACTAAAAAAAACACAAACACATTTTTAAGGACAAGCTTTCACTGTCACAGACGGCTTCATCAGGTAAGAGAGTAGAGACTGATGCTCTTGGTTGAACTGCAAGTTTGACTTTCCGCAGCTGACTGTTTTTCAGTTATGATATCACGCTCTAGATGGTAGCACTTTGAATTTTTCTATCTATCTATTCAAAGTTGTGTGATATGCTGTATTATTATTGTGACATTGAATGTAATAATAAGTGTGCTGGTAGGAAGGAGAGGAACTACCTAAGGTTGAGGTTGGGGGCTTGTCTGGATTTGATGATATATTGATGGACCAATTCCCATATTCTGTTGTGAAGGGTTGCATATTTCTTTGTTCAGAGATTTGACCACCTTGGTTGTGTAACAGTTATTAAAGTCCTGATTATGGGTTTTGGTATGTGATGCTACAGGCTTCTCTTTATTTTTCATTTTAGTGTCATGTCAATGACCATTCATTCTCCTTCTTAGTGTTACTGTTTTATAATAAAGGAAATTGATAAAACTAAGGAAAAAGGAAAAATAAACTACTAATAATAAATTTGATAAAGAAAGCCTACCTAGGGAGAGAGGAAAAATGTGGGAGGAATCCAGTGCACAAACAAAGGTGACATCTTCCTTTCTGGTGTCTTCTATAGTAAAAGTAGTCACACACACAATTTAACACAAATATAATAATATTTCGGCATTGTTGCCTTTATCAAACACAAAGAAGAATTAAAAGTACAAATAACACAAACACTGGATTACTCCATTTTGAATTGTTTTTGGTAGTAAAGATAAATTCCTTGGTTGGCTATCGTTAGAATTTATATAGAGCTATTTAAAAAATAAAAATATTAATAATAATAATAATGAACAATAAAATAAATAATAATAATAATTTTAAAAATGATAATCTTATAGAAAAATGTTGTGTGTAATAAATAAACATTCTCTTAACTAGGCCTATAATAACAAACACGAGTTTAGTAACTATTCTAATTTTAGATTTGTGAAGTCACTCCTCTGATGACGTCACCAAAGCGTCTTGTGCAACGTCTTTGTTAGTTACGGTCTTTATCTCGAGTGGCGAGCATCTGCTCTTTGTTCTTTATTAGTTTATTATTCTTTCATAAATAAAACTAACAGGTTATGGGTTCAGGACGCTGTATTAACGGTTTGGAAGAAGATAAACATTGACTATTTGTTTTGTTAACGTGATAGGGCAGTGTAAATGCGGTAATATAAATATAAGTATCGTTAGTCACGCCTGAAATCACATCCATTTATTCAAGATGTCCGGCTTCTTGACGCATATAGAAAAGCTGGGAAAGGAAAACTATGATACATGGAGACAACAAATGGAAGCAATTTTAATTAAGAACGACCACTGGGAATACGTCGATGGAACTAATCCTAGGCCTACAACGGCTGTAGGTACTGACGCGGAAGCAATCGCTGATACCGCTAGACACGCGGCCACGTGGGACAAAGCTGACCGTAAAGCTAAAGCTGATATTATTTTAGCTGTGAGTCCTACAGAACTTTGTCACATAAGACATTGTGAAACATCGCAAGACGTTTGGCAAAAACTAGAACTAGTTTACCAGTCTAGAGGGCCTGCAAGAAAAGCTACACTTTTGAAAAAACTTTTGTTCACAAAAATGCAAGAAGGAGAAAACATGGCGGATCATCTCACGAATTTTCTCAACACAGTTGACAAACTCAATGAAATGGATATTCGCATTTCTGAAGAATTATTAACCATCGTGTTATTATACAGTGTGCCAGATAGCTACGATAATTTTCGTTGTGCAATCGAAGCTAGAGATGAACTACCGGACACAGAGTCTTTGAAAGTAAAACTTCTAGAAGAATTCAGTGCAAGACAGGACAAGAAAGCAGACTTAAATGGTGCGGGCGCTTTCTATGTAAAATCTTCCATAGGGCGAAGTCTAAATAAAAACAAACCTCCGGATAAAAACTGTGTAGGCCTACCTACAAATCAAAATAATAAAGTTTTTCAGATCCAAGGTCAAAGTGGTGTGCAAAATCAAAATAGGAATTTTAAAGCATCAAAACGGTTATATAAGTGTAACTATTGTAAAAAATTGGGACACAAGGCAGCCGATTGCTGGACAAAAATGGCGAATGAAAAGCAAGTTTCGATGGCATCAGAGCAAACCCATGCAGCAGCAGAAGAGATCGTGACATTGACATCATCTTCAGTGAGCACTCTCTGTGCGAAGTTAACGAGAAGAGATGACGTGTGGTGTGTTGACAGTGGAGCAACAACACACATGTGCCGCGACAAGAATAGTTTTTTGGAACTCACGCCAACCATAAGTCAGAAGGTTAGGTTAGCGGATGACAGAACAACTGACATTGAAGGCATTGGAACTGCAGTAATGAATGTTTCAAATAAAAAGGGCCAATTTGTAAAAGTGAGGTTAGAAAACACTCTTTTTGTACCCACACTTAAGACAAATTTATTTTCAATTTCAAAAACTGTTGAAAAAGGGCGAAGCGTGTGTTTTAATGCAAATGATGCTGAAATTGTCGAAAATGGTGAAGTGTTGTTAACTGCTCGTAAACGTGGAAATTTGTATTTTATCGAACCTTACATGCAAAGTGAGAGTTCGACACATGTAGCTAACGTGAGTAAGGCAGGCAATCTTAGTGAACTTGAAAAGTGGCACAGAAGATATGGACATTTAAATGCGTATGACTTGCAGAAACTCGTTCAGAAAGACATGGTTAGCGGTATGAATTTTAAGAAATCAGAAACATTTTCAACATGTGAAACCTGTATCTTAGGAAAGCAAGTTGCTACGCCTTTTCCAAAAAGGTCTGAGTCGAAGAGTGAAAAATTACTTGAATTAGTGCACTCAGATGTTTGTGGCCCAATGAGAGTGAAATCTCATGGTGGTGCTTCTTATTTTGCAACGTTTATCGATGATAAATCTAACTGGGTAGAAGTTCATTTTCTAAAACATAAAAGTGACGTGAAAAAGGCTTTTGAAACATTCAAAGCATTAGCGGAAAACCGTCACGAAAGGAAAATCAAAACTTTGCGGACAGACAATGGCCTGGAGTACTGCGGAAAAGAGTTCACAGAAGAAATGCGCATCGCAGGGATAAGAAGAGAACATACCGTAGCAGAAACTCCAGAACAGAACGGCAAAGCTGAACGCATGAATCTCACGCTGGTGGGGATGGCAAGATGTATGCTGTTGGAGTCTGGCTTACCAACAAGTTTTTGGGCCGAAGCGATTGCCACAGCTGCTTACATCAGAAACAGATGTCCATCAAAACAGCTGGAAGAACAAACCCCTTATGAAATTTGGTTCGGGCTAAAACCAAAAATAGGACATTTCAAGACGTTTGGTTGCAAGGCATATATGCTGAATAAGGCCCCAAATAAAGGAAAGTTTGACCCAAGATCCAAGGCAGGTATTTTTGTGGGTTACTCTACTGAATCGAAAGCGTATCGAATTTGGGACCCAGAAAAACAAAAAATATTGAGAAGCCGAGATGTAAAATTTTTGGAAAATTTTGAAACTGTCAAAGTTTCGGATGAACAAAAGGAGTGTGCGAACTTTGAACCTTCTTACTTATATGTTGATAACAGTGTGAAAGACCCTATTTCTAATGCTGATGGACATGTAGATATAGTTCAAGAAAGTGATCCCATTGATCCTGATAGGCCTATTGAAGTCAATGAGAATGACCTCAAATCAGAAAATTTAAGCAAAGACTGCACAGTGATTGAGAATAAGAGGGGGCCTGGTCGACCTAAATTGATTAAAACAGGAAAGCCGGGACGACCAGCAAAACATTTTAATCTGGTTACGCCAAAACCTGAAAGTGCGAGCTTGATGTATGAAGAGGCAGTAAATCCATCTGTACAAGAAGCCTTAGAAGGACCTTATGCAGCTGAGTGGCAGAAATCGATGGAAGCTGAGTTCAACGCTCTGACACACAGCAAGGCCTGGACATTGAAACCACGCCCAAAAGATAAAGCTGTCATTGGTTGTCGGTGGGTACTCAGAACAAAGTATGGGCCAGACGGTAACGTCGAACGCCGGAAAGCTCGGTTGGTAGCGAAGGGCTATAACCAACGCCCAGGGATTGATTTCCATGAAACATTTTCACCTGTTGCAAGACTTAGCTCAATAAGACTAGTTGCTGCCCTAGCAGCTGAGTTAGGCCTTACTTTGTATCAGCTTGATGTTGTAATGGCCTACATAAATGGAGATCTTGACGAACAGATCTATATGGAACAGGCGGACGGTTTCATTACCCCTGGAATGGAGCGTCTAGTTTGTTCACTCGAAAAGTCCATATATGGCCTAAAGCAGTCGGGCCGACAGTGGTTCAAAAAGTTGCACGAGAGACTAGAAATTTTTGGACTCAAACAATTAGATTGTGACAAGTGTGTGTACCACATGAATGATGGTTGTGTGACTCTTATCGTGGTTGTTTATGTAGATGATTTGATCATAGCTACAAACAGTAAAGAAGCCTACACAAGATTGAGAGACGATTTGTCTCAAAACTTCCAAATGAAAGACTTAGGAAAGCTGCACTACTGTCTTGGAATTGAATTCAAACAAGATGAAAATTCAAAGTTGGTCACTATGTCACAGAAATCGTACATAGAAGATGTTCTCAAAAAGTTCGGAATGCAAGACTGCAAACCGGTAAATACCCCATTAGATGGAAACAGCAAATTATCCAAAGCCATGGAGCCATCTACTGAGGAGGAGGCAGAGGAAATGAGCGAAGTTCCGTACCAGCAACTCATCGGTTCTCTGATGTACCTCGCAGTATCTACACGACCAGACATTGCGTATGCGGTGAGCTCTTTGAGCCAGTACAACCTAAACCCCGGAAAAGGACACTGGGTTGCAGCGAAGCGCGTCTTGCGATACTTGAAAGGTACGAGCAACCATGGACTAGTCTACAAGAGATCTGGTGCTGAACTGATTGGATACGTGGATGCAGATTGGGGAGGAGCCCTTGATGACAGAAGATCATACACAGGCTACGCCTTTCAAGTGGCAGGCTCTGCCGTGACATGGGAGGCGAGAAAACAATCCACCGTGGCTCTTTCAAGCACTGAAGCAGAGTACATGGCTCTTACGGAAGCAGCAAAAGAGACAGTTTACTTACGAAACCTGTTAAAAGAAATCGGGTTCTTGAGTGTTAATGCAATACCAACTCTTGTTTATTGTGACAATCAAGGAGCAGAAAAGCTCATGCATAATCCTGTGTACCACTCTCGTACCAAACACATTGACATTCGGCATCACTATGTGCGTGAAGTTTTTGAACGAGGCGAAATCAATGTGAAATACATTCCAACAAACAAGATGGTAGCTGATGTGCTCACGAAAGGACTGTTCGGACCAAGCCATCATCAGTGCATACAAGGACTTGGCGTGATAGACATTAATAAAGTTAACGCGTGTTTGAGAGGGGATGTTGTGTGTAATAAATAAACATTCTCTTAACTAGGCCTATAATAACAAACACGAGTTTAGTAACTATTCTAATTTTAGATTTGTGAAGTCACTCCTCTGATGACGTCACCAAAGCGTCTTGTGCAACGTCTTTGTTAGTTCCGGTCTTTATCTCGAGTGGCGAGCATCTGCTCTTTGTTCTTTAATAGTTTATTATTCTTTCATAAATAAAACTAACAAAAAAAAAACTATCTTCTATTGAGGCCTGGTGGTAATCTTAATTTGGTAATTGGTGGGCCAGTTCCCACTGTCTAAGTTGAGAACTGTTTGGGAAATGCTCTTAATATTTTGGTGGTGTAGCAGGTTTGAAAGTCCTGGTTGTGGGTACTGGCATGAATGGGTACAGGCTTGTCCGGATCTTTGTGGTTTGTGTCAAAACGATGATTGTTCATTTGCTGTCTGAGAGAACCTGTAGTGAGGCCTATATACTCTGCTTCACATGATTTGCACTGTAGTTGATATATCAAGTTATTTGTTTTGCAATTGTAATAACCAGGGATTCTGTATTCCAATTTGGTTACTTTGCTGTTGAAGGATGTAGCTGGTAGGTGGATTCCACATGTGCTGCAACGGGTGCTACCGCAGGGGTATGAACCTTTGGTAGTCGGTTTTTCTTCTCGGATTATCTTGGGGTCAGGAAGTTTAGGATGGACTAGAATATTGTGGAGATTGGGTGGCCGTTTGAAAGTGTTTCTGTTGTGAGACCAATGTATTGTGCTTGGCACTGGTTGCATTCCAGTTGGTAGATGAGGTTTTCAGAATCACAAGTATGGTGGCCTTTTATTGGATCATTTATTTTAGTTATGTTGCTGGAGAATGAATTTGTTGGTTTATGTATGGTGCAGATTTTGCAGGGGGTGTGGTTGCAGGGAAATGACCCTGATATTTGTTTGGGTTCGGGTTGAATATTGGAGTCTGGCAGTTTGGTTTTTACAAATAGGTTGTGTAGATTGTCCGGTTGTTTATAGGTTACTTTTGGAGGCTCCTTGAAGACAAGTTGTCTACTGGTGGAGGATTGCAGTATGGGTACTCCTGTTTTCAAGAGCTTGTTGAGTTTGTGGGGTCCAGGGTGGTGTGTAGTGACCAGAAGGATGTTGTTTGTTCCTGTTGATGTTGTGGGCCCGCTATTTTGAGCTCTGTCTATTTGACTACACATCAGTGCTTTGGGGTAGCGTATGTTCATAAAAGCATGCCACAGTTTTTTATTGTATTGTTAAAGGTTATTGTGGTCAGAGAAAATCTTAGGGCTCTTATGGCTAGGCTATGTGGGAGTGGTCTCTTTGTGCACATAGGGTGGCAGCTGTCATAATGAAGGTATTGTTGCTGGTTGGTTTCCTTGGTGTGCATTGTTGTTTTCAGGTGTCCTTGATGGAGTGTGATGTCTACATCCAGATGTGGATATTTTCCAGGTAAATCTTATCGGTGAAAATTTGTTGAGGTCTGCCAGGAAGGACTTGAGTTGCTGAATGGGGCTGGTCCAGATCATAAAGATGTCATCGGTGTATCTGAACCAACAAAGGGGCTGTAGCGGTTGTCTGCCCAGGACCATAGGTTCCAGTGTCCCCATATACAAAGTGCATATGAGGGGGCCATGCACATTCCCATGGCAGTAACTTTAATTTGTAGGTAGATTTTGTCCAGAAATCTGAAGTAATTTTTCTCCAAAATGAAGTTTGCTAGTTTTATCAGGAATGCGGTAGTGGGTCTGGTACCAGAAGGACATGTGTTGAGATATTCCTCTATTGCTGCGAGTTTGTGGACCAAGAGCATCAGTCTACTCCCTTGACCTGTTGAAGCTGTCTGTGACAGTAAAAGCTTGTCCTTAAAAATATGTTTGTGTGTTTTTTTTAGTGTTTTATCGAAACAATTTCTACTCCACTATCACCAAGATAAGTGTGCTGGCTATCCCTCCTAATATAAACCATGATTTAGTCTAGTGCTCTATTCCAAAAAGATTACAGATTTGTAAGTAAAATGAAGATTGAGATTTATAATTCACATTTTAAAAATACACTTGAATCTGACCCATTTTAATTTGTACCCACAAGTGTGATTATCAATCATTCTAAAGTATATCACTGGGTGTATGAAAAAACTCTAAAAATGTTCCCAATCTTGTGGTGAGAAAAAAATTAATAATAATGGGGTATTCTACATAAAAACATTTTTATAGAACTTGACATTTTCAACTTGTTCAACACTTTTTAGTTTAATTAATTCAATCTAAATAAAGGTATTATTTCATAGAAAACAGTTCCTCAGTACTTTCTATTGTTTAATTATATTATGTTTGGAAGAGAGAATAGGCATATAAAAGGAACAGACACAATATGTCTTTTACAATGAAAAGGCGAACATAGTTTACACTTTACATTGCTGCCACTGGACAAATAGGTAAGGTTTGCCTCTTAAAGAAAATTGATTGTTACTGCCCATTCACCCGACCTAGGTTTCATTATATTGGAACTCATCAGAGAGGGGAGGAGTGTGAAATGCACAACGCAACTTCCAAACAGAGTAAACAAAAAAAAACCAAAGGAAACAAAATGAAATGTGTAAATAATGATAGGACACTTAGATAGGAACATGTAAAAGGAATAATATAAAGGACAAACACAGGAAATGGACACTGGATGCGGATATTGAAAATATCTATAAGGAAAACTTTTTTTTTTGCTACATGAGGTAATTGTATTATATTCGGAAGAAGGTACAGGAAAGGTGGTTGGAAACAAATAAAAGGGACGAACACAATATGGCTTTTACAATGAAAAGAAGAACACAGTTCACACATTACATTGTTGCCACTGGACAAAGAGGTAATGTTTGCCTCTTAAAGAAAATTGATCGCTACCGCCCAATCCCCCGACCCAGGTTTCATTCTGTTTGAACGACTCAAAGTAAAAACTGCCAACTCGCACACTAAAAAGTACTTTGCCATAAACTTTGGAAGGAGAATAGAAGCCTAAGCGCAATGCTGACTAGGTAGCTGATTTAGTGCAATCAGATTTTTCACTTAGTTTGAATATTGATGAAACTATAATTGCGTTGAATCTACTAATTTACAAATTTGAATCTTGAATTTTGAGTCTGAATCAAAACCCTGGAAAAAATTATGAACTTAAGAGGAAATATAATTATAATTAATATAATAAAGTAATATAAATAGTAACTAATTGTTAAAATTATTTCTCAGAATCCATTCATTATAACATTCTACAGTCAGCTAAGTGATAAATTACTGGTATGGGGTCTGGTTGTTAAGTACAGCCTATAATTATAACTGGTTTGAAACACCACTAAGCAGTATTAGAGCTCTAAAACAGATTTAACTTGGAAAATTGATAAAGATATTTTTTCAAGGATTTGAGTCTTGAATCCTCGAATCTTGAGAGTCCTAAAGTGTTTGAGGGTCCCATCCCTAGATAAAACCTCTATTGGTGCCCAAGTTTAGGGTTTGTTGGAATTAATACTAAACTATTTTCAATAGCCTTTAATAGATATCGACACATAAACATACCTATTCAAGGCTATCTTGTCATTCAATATACCAATACCTTGTCATTTTAATAGGTTTTCATGCTTAAAATTGTAGAAATATTATACTTATGTTATTGTCTTTTGTAAAACTTTCTAGCCATTAGCCTACAATTTTTTCTTTGTCGAACTATTAAACACTTCTTTTATAACATTCTTCAAAATAAAATTTAACTTTATACTAACATAGCTTTTCTTACCTTGGAATTTGTATAGAAATCCTAATAAACTGATCTATTTTACCTGCAGAACTTACCAAAAAATTTTCATAATTTTTATAAATTTGTTTGTTAAATATTTATTAATTGACTTGATAACTCATAATCAATTTTTACTCTTATTTTAATATATTTACTTTCCACTTCATCAACTTATTTATCTTGACTAATTGACCAAAAGATGTTTGTTTATATCTATCAAATTTCAATTGTATATAACCATTTAAATGTGTTCCTTATATTAATAGTTTACATATTTCTCCTTAGTACAATAATAATGAATATCACTAGAATCATAAACATAGTTTAAATGTTTACATTTTCTACTCTGAAAAGTCTAAAATAAAAACATTTTGGTTGATCATTGAGGCCTAAATGCCTTGGAAACGAAACACAACTGGTATGGAAGAGTAGAATGAATCTTTGTAAATCAAATTATATAATTTGATAGGGAGGTCAAAACACACATTATAATGGGATTTGTTTTTTCCTCCTCCCCTGTTTGTTCTCCTACTGCCGAACAGCTCTATCAAGTAAAGCTATAAACTCACTTGATTTCTGGTGTTTATAATTTCCCGTTTAACTATTCTATCACCTTAAAAGAATAATTTAGACCCAAAAGGTCAAATTAAAAAAAAAAAAAACTTCACATAAGAATAAAGCAGAATAAAGTAGAACAATGTACAACATTTTAACGCTAACATTTGGTTAGGAATGGACCCTTGAATCCTTAAGGAGATTTGAGATTTGAGGATCCCAGTAAAATTTCAGATTCAAGACTCAAATCTTTAAAAACGTTTCTTTTCCCGCAATTTTTTGGAGCAAATTTGTTTTAGAGCTCTAATACTAATCATTGGTTGCTTAGTGGTGGTTCATTTCTAATTATAATTGTAGGATGAGCTTTATAACCAGGCTCCAGACACTAACACTAAATTGAATGTATGAATGTTATAATGAATGGATTATAAGAAATATTGTAAACAATTAGTTACTATTTATATATTATATTATTTATACTTTTTATGTATTATATTATTATAATACATTAATTATGTTTCCTCTTATGTTTATAACTATTCCAAAATTTGTATTCGAATTTGAGACTCAGTCCTGATTCAAACATAAATTGGGCATTCAGATTCGTAAAATAGTAAATTCAACCCAACTTTACTTTTAGTTCTACATTTCCTCATTTGTTATACCAGGATCACGATCAACTTAACGTTCACTTAAGGTTAACTTAACATAACTTAACGTAAAGGCTCTTCTCGTGTTTTTAAATGGAAGCAATCATGTTTCATTTAACTTAACATTTACTTGGTTTTAGGAGGTCTTTCACGTTAAGTGAACGTTACATGAAGAGTATCACGTGATCTAGCCAGCCAATCATTATGTGAGTGACGTCTACAGGGCTATTTAGTAATTAATTTGTTGGTTTTATGACCAAGGCTTACTCTTTTGTTTAAGTTTTAGGGATCAGACATTGAAACCAAATAATTAAACTAAAATAGGAAAGCTAAATTTAACAAAAAAGTTTAATAATATATATTTATTATATCAATTGAAAACTGTAAACATTCACTTTACAAATAGTACAAATCACAGATTAAAACACATAGGTAGGCCTGCTTTAGAATGCAGAGGTTTGGCTCGAGTTGTTATGTTAAGTTGTGTGAATCATGATTACACATTGTTTTCTTAATTTAAGTGGATGCTACATTAAGTTAAAGTTAAGTTGATCATGATCCTGGCATTATTAAATCCATTTATTTGGTGCCATGTTATAATTTACTCACCTAGTATCATTCAACGTTTTTCTTTAATGTCCAGGCGAACCTCCGTCCACACAACAAGATGCCAAGGTCCCAATTTGGGTCTACGTGATTGGAGCAATAGCTTCTGCAGTTCTCTTTTTGTTCCTGGCTTTTATATTCTTCTTTCTCTGTAAGTACTGTAAATAATTATTGTTCGAATAAATAGGTTTGTTTGTATTGCTTGTAATTGTAACACTTTGTGCCACAGTAGCATCTGAAAAAAGGGAAGCATGTCATCGAGAAAATTTAGGCAATGGCAGGATTAGCAGAATGTTGTTTAAAGATTAACCTGCCATATGTTTTCCATTGAGTATTTTTAAACTTAGAGTATTTCAATACTAAAGCGACACTGTAAATGCCAGTGACTGAAAATACTGACCCTCAATCATAGCAAATTAATGCTAAAATGTTGGGGTAATACAAAGAAACCTAATGCTATGTTTTGTTGTGTAATAGATAGCTGTATCAGTAAAGGGAGAACGATTTCTCATCAGACCAATGTACATATAAATAGGTGTATTTTTTAAACTTATACCCTATTTCAATTTTATGAGAATTCTGGATATTTGCAAGAAACTTGTATAATATCCATCAACAAAAGAAAGTAATATTGTTATAGTACCAATTTAATTAAAATAGTTGTAGAATGATATAGTTAGTCTATTTTCTTACTTTATTATGTATTATAGTAAAATCCTATATTCATTATTAAATAAGTTTGTCTAAATTTACTGAACAACATACTATTACAAAAAATGAAGGAAATTATCTTTCCAAATTATCTGTTGCCCTTTATTGAGGCTGGCTGCTTGTATTACTGTTCTCTGAGTCCACAAGTTACCATCAAAAATGAAGGTGATATCTATAAATATACCAGTATAGCTAAAATGCAATAAAAATAACACTAAGAAACAAAACATTTACATATAACATTTTAGTAAACATTCTATAAAATGGTTAAAAGTAAGGAGTGGTTATAACTTATGATTAAAAGTTAAAACCTAGATAAATTGCTAGGTGACCTGGCGGTCTTGTGGCAAGGTGTCAGACTTCTGTGCTGGGGGTCCGAGGTTTAATCCTTGGTCCTGGCAGGTTTATCGGTTTGCCAAACCCATCCTTCATCTCTGACAAGGCGTGTAATCACAACTTGTGAATGTGTAAAATGCCAGGCCTCCACCGTGGCTCGGATTCCACGTTAAACTGTAGGTCCTCCATTTCAAATCATAATCACCCTACCGATAAATTGGTAGAAGTATTAATTGAAATTACAAGTCAAAATGTATAATTTAAATATACTTCTAGTGAAAAAACATATTGTAAGATATGAATATTTATATACAATTATAATGCTTCATCAGCTAGACCATAAACGAGTTGATGAAAAGTCTAAAACATAGGTTAACACATTAAAAATATTAATAGAAAAACTTTTAATATATAATGTGGTACAAAACAATGTTTTAGGTCAAAATATGTTGGGAAATAAAAGGATAGCATTAAAGTTAACATTTGCCAAATAAATTTAATGAAGTAATTAAGTAGTGTGGAATAGTCTAATTCTTATCTGTTTCATTGTCCCATTACTCCTTTTTGATATCCAGCACTAGAAAGACTTGTTTCAGTAATATGGTACCATAATCATGGCTATTGAGTCGTTGTGAAAAACATGATGTATTAATACGACGGCTAGATGTTAACTTTTAATTCACATATGTGCATTGGACTAAGTTGAAGTGTATAGTGGTTAGTCTTGTTACCTTAGTTAGTTTAGTTTTAACTTTATTAACAGGAAAACATTATTAAGAGTGGGGGAAACTTTGAGAACTTCAACTTGGCTTAAAATACTCCTCAACTTAGAGTTGAAAAAATAATTTTTCTTTGTAATTAATGTGAAGTTTTGCAAATAAAATTATTGACAGCTAAAATACTCATTTTGTTTTATCTTTTGTCCTTTTGTGCTTTTATACAGTACTTAACAAATTAATGTTTCTGTGACAACAATCTGGAGTAATTAAATATAATTACTTGTGATAATACCTTGCCTTAGCATTTAGCAACGTTCCTGAAGAATGTTAAATATTCTTCCAGTAAAACATATAATTTTATCTTAAGCTATTAATATGCATTATATAGATCCCCCCCTCACCCTCCAAAATAAAACAAAACATAATTATGTTAAGTAGGGATTTGCGAAATCCATTTTTTAAATTCGAAGCGAAGTTGAATAATATGAGATATTTCAGAAGCCAAATCAAAGTGCAGATATTAAAAAAAAAACTTTTATGTTGGATAAAAAATACAATACTTCTTTTAACTACATAAATCTAGGTGTTAAATATAATATATAAAATGTTAAATTCCAAACATATTTAATATATTTCTCTTTAAAATGATAAATTAAGTTATTATCACAAAAGTAATATAATTATTTCACATTTTTATTACACAAGCACTAATTTGTGATGGAAATAACAGCAGAAAATGTATAAAGATAAACATAAATGCGTATTTAACTTTAAATATTTCTTTTTGGCAAAGCTTTGTAATTGTCAAATTCAGAATTTTACACTCTAATAGAAATCAAAGCTAAGGAATATTCGAAGTGAAGTCTAAAGATTTTGTTACCTCACACACACCTACTACTTGCACACCTCCATCTATATTAATATTGTTTTTTGATGTTATCAAAGTATTTTATTATTTATATTGCCTTTAATAATGTTAAAACTTTTACCAGTATTATCAAATTAATTAAAAAATGAATCATTATCAACTGTTTTTTGCCTGTGGCCAGGTAAATTTAGTAAAATGCGTCCATCTTCCTTTATTATCGTTCCACCTTTAATTTCCTACTTTCTTTTCTTCTCACTCAAACACTTTCTGTTATCTGCTCCTCCCATCTCAATCTTGCTTCCCCACTATCTTAATTACTCCCTGCACCACAGCTCTTCCCCGGATAACTTCATTCCTAATCTTGTTTCTATTTGTGACAGCTAACATGCTCCTCACAAAATTCATTCCCATGGCCTCCACTTTCCTAGTCTCTCTTACATTCAATGTCCATGTGTCTGTTGCATATGTGACAATGGGTACAAAGTATGCCCTGTACAACACTTCCTTACACTTTTCCATACCAGGTCTCATATGCGCCTATAGAACAACTCTCCCTGCTGTCCCCTTCTCATTAAATCCTCTCTATGTCCACCTTTCTCCTTAATCACGCTTCCAAAATATTTTACGTTCTGTACTTTTCTCAGCTATACTCCATCCAACCTTATAGCTTTATTAGGCCTTATCCTCTTCCTTGTCACTACCATCACTTCACACTTTGCCATGCTAAATTTCATTCCACACTCTAACGTCCTCATTACATTCTTGTAGTTGCTCCTCTACTTCCTCTTCCTTATCCTCCCATACCATATATTCATCAGCAAACATCATTTCTTTCATTCTTTCCTCCCCGAGTTTTCCTACCCCTTTGTTCATGACCATTTCCATTACCATTACAAATAGTAGTGGTGAAAGGGCACTCCCCTGCTTCACTCCACTTTTTATTTGGCATCACTCCATCCTTCCACCCTCCATATTAACACAACTCCTGTTATCCTGTTACATGCATCACTCTTATTACAACTCCTCTTTCCACTTCAGCCTCCTCCATCATTTTCCAAACTTTATTTATACCCACGCTATCATAGGCCCTCTCCATACCCATAAATACCATTATCAAGTCTTTCCCGTATTCATGCCTTATTTTTATCAGCTGTTGTATGGCAAATACCAAGACCATTTTAGACCGGTTTTTCCTATATATTTTTATGTTAAAATTATTCTAAAACATCATTTTTATAGTTTCTCGTTCATCCCTAGATTTTTCTGTACTGTATGCATATTAATTTTTAACAGCTCAAAATTGCAACAGTTGACCATAAATTGAGTATCTTGACTCAATATTTCCATTACTCTATGCTTTTTCCGAAGTCAGGTCAAAGTTTTGAAGCTTGGCACAACCCTAATGTGAACCTTGATTCATATTTTGAGAATATTTCATGTATCTAATCCAATTTAACTTCGAATCAAAAAATTTGTTTTCACACACTCCAAAAACTTACACTTTTTAACAAATTGAAATAGAAAATAAATTAAAATATAAATTACCAAGAAAAACACTTTTTAACAAATTGAAATCGAAAATAAATTAAATTATAAATTACCAAGAAAAACATGCAAAGAAAGTCTATATAGGGAAAGGGTAAAAGTGGTTGTGTACTAAGGACCTAGCACCACTGATGTACTTTCAAGGGGGAAATTAGTTCATTTAATGAATAGGAATCAGCCATTGTTTAAAATGGTGAGATCACTTTGCTAAGAAAGAGTTGTTTAAACCATTTTTAATAACCTAACATTTCCCAGAGTATATTTTTTTATCATCTTTACCTATTATTTCACACTTTCAGTTGAAATTTTAAATTGTTTGTATAAAAAAAGTACTATTCTATCAACTCACCCTCATAATAAAATATGTATGTATTAAAATAGTATTTGAACTCTTCATTTTCCTCGATAATATAGGCTTCAATTGGTCTACAAATTACACAGGGCCACCAACCAACAAATAATAACATTATTTGATTTATTTTCTTAGTTGATTTAACAATACCATAGCTCTATTCAAAAATATGACTTAACTTATTTTGTAAACTAAGTAAAAATGGTGCCAGACGGCTATTTTAAATTAAACATTGAAAGAAGGATAGAAGGGCAAGGCCTGCACACAAATTGTAGGCCTTGCTGCCATTGTCAGGTCTGTGTTTTACTCTCGTCTGCTGAAGAAGAGGACTGATGTACCTCAAAATTACACATTTAGTTGTTTTGTTTTGAACTTTGAGGCCTACAGTTTTCTCATAAGAGTGTAGGCCTTGCCTTTTTACCTTCCTTTCAATGTTTGATTATATTTTGTAAATTAATACTTCCCTCCCAGTTTTGGCCTTATTAAAACCAGAAAGTGTCCTGGAATCACATACTAGCGAATAGGCCAACAAAATGAACTAGCCATAAGTTCAATATCCAGTACTTTAATTTAAAAGTGTTTACAAGTGGATTTTATTAACAATAGCTAGCAGTGGTATTTTTTAAATCTTTTTTTGCACCCAAAGTAACAACATGTCGATTAATTTAGAAAATGAAGGATTTCTCGGGTTAAGGTTGGAGACAATATGATACACATTTCAATATCAAAGCTTTTGGAGCTTCAGGAAGAATATAATTGTAAAGGAAATGATTCACGAATAGAGTAAATAGATACATTATTTAAATATTTTCTAGAGCAAATAGTTTTCAATGTATTTTCAGAGCAAAATGTTGATTCATTTCTACACGGTTAGTTTCAATACATATCTCTCTTTTAATTTATTAATATAAATTTCATTTTTTTAATAACTATGAAAAAATAATAGTTGTTACAGTTCATACATTTAATAAACACTAATTCTTATGACTCGTTTAGGCTAAAAATATACTGCTTGTAATTGAAATATTTAAGTTATTTCTAGTTAATTCATGTTTAGATTAAATCAATCTTATTTATTATAATAAGAGAGTTAATCTGCCATTGGGGCAGTTTAATTAACATTGTACACCATCATTTTGGAAAGACATGGTTCAGTGGCCCCATGGTCTAAGGCGCTACTCTCATAGTGAACTAGACCGGTAATGGCAAGGGAGGGGAGGGGGAGATCAAGGTTTGAATCTTGGGTAGGTGTAATTAGGGTGGTTTTTCCTAGATAGTTTCCCAAAATGGTTTCCCACTCTCTCTTCATGCAAATGTGGGTACACTTTCTCTACATATAACCTCCCTAATCCCCTAAACCATCAGCGTGGTTAGTACACAAGTGTTTAACCCAAACGAATAGTAAGATGTTTCAAAGATGCATTTATAATTATACCATAAGATTTCTTTTACATTTGTGGACTCAGAGCATTAAATATTGATGTTCATTGTTTGAAATGTGTTTGGATAGAAACATGTTATATTACAAACAGTTATCATTAAATTTTAGTTTTGTATTATTTTATAAATCATGTTTATTTGCAAAATTAATATCATAAATTTAACTATATATTTTTGTGTTGTCTATATTAAATCAAATTTTATATGTATATATGTGTCAAATTTAATGAATAGCCATTACAAGTAGTTTTTCTAGCACCTCATCTTACTACCTGTTCAGGTTATAAACAATTACAATTAATTTAAATCTCTATTTTAGCACAAAGAAAGGTAATGACACATATAAACATATACTTAAAATGCAACCAGTAAAGCTTTTATTGTTAAAAATCATATATAGGATTTATTTTGGTATTATTTATAACAAATGTGATGAAGCTTATTTTAGTAGACGTTCTTCCATTTGGTTAATATCGTTTTCTATTTTGTTGGTATAATTTTATTTTATTTATCAATATTCAGTTTTGTTAAAATATACACCATATTTTAGAATTCATCTCATTTAGTGTTTTTTGTGGAATTTTCTTGTCAAATGAAACTCTCGATGCAACAATAAAATGTCCTGGGTTCTACAAGTTACATTGATTTAACATTTTGGTGCCAGTTTTATATTATAACTCTTGTTCATGATTCATTTAATTCCCCATTAGCTATAATATATTTATAAATATCAGTTGTAAGGGTTGGTTCTTAGGTACTTGCTCTTCAAAAGCTGATTTGCAGTTTATGTGAGAGTGGACCAATCTTTTCTATGTAAAACTGTACACAGAACTAATTATGCAGTATTACAAAAAGAATATCTAATGTACACTTGGTTGGCATTTATTCATTTTTAGTTTTGTAAAATTTGCATATCATTACCACATAGCAATTATTAGTGTAAGAAAAATGTGTAAAATCACATGGAAAAACTTATAAAGAAATTGTCTGTTAGTTGAACTAAATACTTTATGTATTGTTTTTTGTAACCAAAATTCTAATAAAATTTGATAGATGAGAAAGCTTTATTTATTTTTGTGACTACCAACTTTCCAATTGAATCCCATAAAAACTGGGGAATTGGGTTCCATTTTGTTAGTCATAAAGAATCTAAACGGGCCAGATTTAGCTTATAGCCATTACTGGCTTAAACATGTATGGCTAATGGACTTAATTTAAACATTATTTATCTAAATTACAAATATTTTAGATGAAATTATTGTAGTATAAATACTTTGTAATATTTGAAAGAAGGATAGAAAACAAATAAAAGGGAATAAACACAATATGGCTTTTACAATGAAAAAGCAGAACACAGTTTACTTTCTACGTTGCTGCCACTGGACAAATCGTTAGTGGCTGTTTCTTGAAGAAAATCGATCATTACCGCCCAATCCCTTGACCTGGATTTCACCGTACCACAATTCATCAGGAGGGAGTGTGAAACAGGTGAGACAAAAAACACAAAAGTTAGAAAAAGGAAATTGGCAAATAATTTTACCAATTTTCTTTTTCCCCCTTTAGTGTTTATTTTTAATTTTTAGGCAGTTGTGTTGCATTTCACACTCTTTCCTGATTAATTCTGATATAATGAAACCTAGATCACGGGGCTGAGCGGTAACGATCAATTTTTTCAAGAGGCAACCATTACCTCTTTGTCCAGTGGCAGCAACATAAAGTATGAGCTGTTTCTCTTTGTATTGTAAAAGCCATATTGTGTTGGTTCCCTTTTATATGATTCTATCCACCTTATTCCAAATATAACAAAATATCTCAAAAATTGAAAAGAGATTTTTCTTACAGAGATAAAGTATATATACAAACATATTAACTCATTATTATAGATTAATAATATCGAGAAAATACACTTCATTTTTAAAAAAACCATATCATATTTACTAGGGAATAGTGTGTTTAGTTTTGGAAAGAAAAAGGGACTTGGTGTCTTAGTGCGCCATATGTTCCGAGTAAAAACTTACATATATATGTGTGTGCACACTACATATTGGATGATGAAGACTTCAGTTGAATAGGTTAGTCACTATCCATCCTCTTTGGTTTGACTTTTTTTTTTTGCTTTTAAGATTCATAACTCATTGATTCTATTTCACATGTTAAATATTATAAGGGCTTTTGAGGGCTCGAGTTTCAAGCTTAACCCCAAACTCAAGTCCTGAAATCAATTTTAACGTTGTTGTTTAAGGTTGTGTTGTATTGTGAATCTGGGTTACTTGTCTAGATGTTGTTTGTGTAATGGGCAGGGAGGAGGAAGATCCCAGGTACTGACAAACTAGCTGTTGAAAGAATGGAGTAGGATGTCAAGATCCTAGGTCAAAAATAGCTTAGCACTAAAGTGTATTAAGTTAATCTTATAATATAACTTCAGTACGGCTTTAACTTCTTTCTCTCTTTCTCTGATGCTCCAGATGAGAAGGGATTAGAAGGGGATCGTTTTTTCTTAAGATTCACCCCAACCCTATTTTCAGTAATACTTTTTAATTCATTATGCAAGTAATATACAAATGAATCATAACTTTTTTTTTTATTACTCTTCACAAGTCATTATTTCAAATATCTGAGAGATACTTTCATTTTAAAAATATGGTGCTTAAACTATTTATTAAATTTAAGCTCAAATTGATTGAATACCAGGAGTGTATTGGGAATCTTGCTCAGCTTGAGAAAAAAAAAGGAAAAATCTCACTAACCTCTAGTAAAGCTTTGTAAAAAAAAATCAATCTTTTATTTTTAGAGATTGACCAGTAAACCCTACTTTCTTTCTGTTTTATATTATGATTTCTCAAATCTTGCACATCTTTACTTACTGTAAAGCCACATATTCCCTAGGGAACAATTGTTGCGCTACGTTGCCCGATGTTACTCGGGACAGTCTGCAACATTTTTAAGTGACCCATGCCATGTTTCTTGCTCTTAACTGTGAGCGAGCGCATGTGGTCCTTCTTAACAGTCACAGATGAAGACCACATAATAAATTTTATGACTCGAAATACTTGTATGAATGAATATGTAAGCTGCACAAGTTAGACACTGCCTCCTCAGGGAAAATATCTTGGATGACTGGCTACACCAGCCAATGTGTGGCCAATCAAATGTTGCGCGTCTTTGTCCCGCAACTGTTGCACTATTTGTTCCTTAGTGAATACGTGGTATAAGTGTTACATAGTTAAGATACACCCGGGAAAGTCGGTAATAAATTGGAGAGGTTTTAAAGTGACTGAAAACTTCCAAGTATGCTGATGATTTAAGAACACAAACTAAGAATATAGACACGATGAAACTACTAGTTTTATATCTGATTTGTGTTATTTTGGGAAGAGCATTTTGTCTTGAGTGACTGCTGTTCTGAAGTAAATTGGTCTGCCACTGTTTTGGAGTAGGTACAAATACTGAATATCCTAATAATTTCAATTTATAAATTATGGACACAGCCTAGTTTCACCACAGCATGAAATAAATATTTGTCCTAATACTTTGTTTAATTAAAAATGTACAATATCTAGTGTCTTCCTGCACATTTGTTACCTTTATAATCAATCTTTTCTTGTTAGTAGAAACTAAGATATTGACTACATGCTTCTAAACCATAAACCTAATTAATGATAAGTGTATTAATATTAAGCTGTACAGTATTCTCAAAACTTTTAATATTTCACATGTTATGTAATAGAATTCACATCCCTCTAACATTGGCATACATATTTTTTAAAGAAACATAATTAAATCATGCTCCATATAGAATAATTTTGTGCCGCACAATGTAAAGGTCAATTTGTGCTCATGTCGAGATGGTAACGATTACTGAAATGTTATTGTCTTAGTGATCCAAATTAATCTTCTCAGCCTTCTGGTAAAAATATTCTGTTTACCTCCCTTTCTAACTGATTTCTCTTCTTTTCCTTCCACTTTTCTTTATTACACTCCTCGGGTATTTAAAGCTTCCCACTATCTCTAAATACTCCCCTCCGACTGATATGCGACCCATGCACATGTCTCATTTCCTTGTCGTTATCAGCATATCACTCTTCTTTACATTAAATCTTATTCCATACCACTCCACCACTTGTCCTACACTTCCAACTGCTGAAGGGACTGCAGAGTAGTTGGAGGAGATAGGAGAAGACTGCCTCTTGGTGGGCAGAAAGGATATATTAGGGAATCCTGTTACAAACAGACCTGGCCAGTGACTGTAAACTGTTCATGATGATGATTTATTTACATATAGTATACTAAAGAAAACACCATTTTTGGTCTGGAAAACTCTTCAAAGGTTGATAAATCTTAAACTTTCAAAGTGTAACAATCCTGATATATGTCAGGGCTTGTGTGGAAATAATTACAAGGAACAAATACAAATTATATTTATAAAAAATATGTTTTTTCTGTGACGGTGTCATCTTGTGATAGTCTGGGGGAATGTGTATTCTGTCTTGGGTGGGTAGGTCGATGACTTTTATTCCTGACCTTCAGGTCTCACTCTTATTTCTCACAACTCTCCAATTTCACTATATGTAACATTAAAAGTTATCTGTCTGGGAGGGGTTCCCAAACAATACAACAAATGACTTTAAATTCTACAAACTACTTACATGCTAATAAGGGATAACCTACCATGGAAATATGTATACATTTGAACTATTTTAACTGAGTTGGGGTTCAGGGTTCAATCCTCGGTCCCGGCACAGATTTATCTGATTACCAAACCCTTCCTTCACCTCTGACAAGACAGCTTGTGAATGTGGGGAATGCCAGGCCTCCACCGTGGTTCGAATTCAACGTTAAACTGTAGGTCTTCCATTTCATCTCACAATCACCCTACCATTACACATTAGTGTACGTGCGTATAACCCGAACGGGTAGTAAGACGCGGTGCTAATAATAATAAATATTTTAATAATTTAATTACACTAGTGTTTACAAAATTAGCCTTACTAATACATGAAACTCTCCCAACCACTTGGGCGCTATATCTAGATTGTTCTTAAACTATGTTTTCTCTGGGGGTGGGGGGTCTCGGTGGCTCACTCGGTAGTTGGTCAGTCACCAGCTGATGACACGTAACACATATTTGTGGCAACCGTAGTAAAATTGTTATACTTGGACGTTGAATTTTATTTATTGATTTATGTTGATAAATTCTAAAATAAATTGTATCATGAACAAAGTCTTATCGATAACATAACTTTCTATCAATTTGAACAACATAATCATAAAACAATTTATTTCAAACACTTTTCTTATCAAGATCATTGCTGGCTATCTATTCCAGGAAATATATCATGACATTCAATCTGTAAGAGCGCTGAGATAGTATGCATTGAAGCAAAACTATGCATATTTTTTTTTTAAATACATATAGAGACAGATAACACATTGAATTCTATAAATTCATCTTGGCCTTATGACACATGCCACCACTCTTCATTATAAATTCCCTCAAGATGATTTTTGACAATACAACTTGTGCTAGATTTATTTGCTAGTCATTCCTTCATCAACATAATTTTACAATGAGAAACCATTGAACATGAAAGTTTTTACTATTTGTCCCTTACTAGAGTAATTGTTTATTAAAAACTAATACAAGATGTCTTTGGAGATACAGTCCAACTTTCATAGAAAGGGCTTTATTTAGGATTAGAAAGGTTACTAGATCTACTTGTATGTATTCATACTTCAGGTCATGTGATCTGCTGGTGTCACTTTTTATAGATATTACCAATATCCATACCGGTTTCGGTGGCTGCATGGTCTAAGGCATAATTTTTTCAGTAGATTAGACTGCCAATGATTGGGAAATCGAGGTTCAAATCTTAGTCTGGTGTACTGAGTTTTTACAAAATGGTTTTCCATTCTCCCTCCATGAAAATGCGGATACACATCCTATAAATATGACGTTCATCCTTAAAACCACTATTGTAATTAATACATAAGTGTTTAACATAAACGGGTAGTTAGAGGTGGTGCTAAAAACATCTACAAAATAACACTAGGAAAATAATGAGATCAATTTTGGCTGCAACAAATATGTTTGTATTTTCTAAAAGGCTCTTCCCATGAAAATTGAACTGTACAACACCTAATTGTCAATAGTGTAATGTTTTACGCGCTTGTACTATGTGATCAAAATTAAACAAATAACAAATTATTTAAACACCAAATCAATCTCTCGTATGTGTCTTGTAACTTTTGAGCTGATTTTTTAAAATTAATGCACAGTAAACACTTGATTATCTGATTTAATCAGTACTGGAGAATGCATGGATAATTTAAAAACACAGGTAATTGAATACACAACTTTTTCTTCCATGTTAATATATGAACTGTATTTATAACACAAATATTTATTTAATTAAAACAATTATACACTGGTTTGCATAAAAATACAGTAGAGCCTTAATGGTATTATCGTATTGGCATGAATATAGTAGGGCCTCATATAATATGGTACTAAAATTTAAAAGATATTTTTTATGAAAAATAAAAGATCTTGAATATATCTAGAGGTATAAACTTAACAAATTTGACAGTTTTGTTTTTGTTTTATAAGCTTCTTCTCGTTTCCTTGTGTACTTAAGACGCCGAGGAGGTCTTCTTTTCAACACACTACTCACTCACGAGCCTGCCATGGAGATTTTTTTTTGTTATATTAATACTATAGCAAAGATTTTGCCACCAACCCTGACCTACTGAACTACCAGTTCAGTGACATTAAAGAGTGGGAATCCTTTCTTTTGCTTTGTTTTGTTTTGACCTTGAGCTTATTATTAAATGAACACATTGATTACCACCAGCCTTCAGTTCCAGCAAGCTACAAAATATACCTATTTAGGAATCTGCCTTTTTTTTAAATATTAGGCTGCGCATATAATAAGAGTCGTGTTTTGGGAAGGACATTTTAAGGAGAAAATTATTGTACTATATTCGGGCAAATACAATATTTTCTCCTACATCTCCTTTGTGAAGAAGTCATGTATTCTTTCTTACTTTAATATATTGATGTTTTTTGTATGGTTGTGTTGAAAACTTTTTAAGCCCCATTCACAATACAGTATTTTGAGAATCATGTATGGATAATCCGCAAACTGGATTACCCGAGTATGGATAGTAGAAAGTTTACAGTCATAAAAAGTTTTTATATGTATTTAAATGATTTCTAAACTTTGTACACACCTCAACATTGGTCACCACGCCGACCAATATGATGAATAACAATTATCAATATTTTGTTTTTTGTCAATTTGAAAGTGTTTCTTGCCAAACTAATGACAGAGGAATAAGTTGCCAACTCAGTATCTGACACGTTTATTATAATATTAAAGACTTATAAAATAAGAAAAGTTTCAATCAGATCTATAATTTTATCCATGTAACCAAAACTCAAGATATGTTAAAACATGTAATAATACACTTATAATTTATTTTGATTTTTACGTTTGTAACAATACATTTATCCCAATTATACTCACAAACACATTGTTTGAGTCCACTATATGTGAAGGTCCCCAAATTACTGAGTAGATCTTAAGCATGTACACATCATGTGATCATTGCCGGGGTTGGTTATATTTATTCATATTTTGAAAAATGTTGTCCAGCACTTGACAACACTGCTCATACTTTTACCAAATATGGTCTAGGTATGGCAATTTTCCCTGATATATCAATCAATTACATTAATATTTGATCAACCATCCATAATATTATTACATATTGTTACAATATTGACCAATACTTCCATGTGCACTTTTCAAATGCATTAAAATCTAACAACAAACTGAAAAATTTAATTTGCTCCTAAGATAAGATTGAGACTTTATTTTTTTCTATTAAATTTAAGAATATTCTAATTACATGGTACAGGTTGGATGTCACTTATCAGATACTTTCAAAATACATAATGGTTTGAAACCTCGTTACTCTTTAATCTAGCCTTAGAGTATGCAATTAGGGTAATGCAAGAGAGTAGGAAAGGGTTGACATTAGACGATTGAATACAGCTATAAGGGTACACAGATGACTTAGCTTTGTTTGGTGATAGTAAGGGAGCTGTTGCAAGAAATGCAGGAATTTTACTAGAGGATAGCAAGGAAATTGGTTTATAAGGGAACACTGAATAGACTAAGTATGTATACGATCACACAGAGAACACAGATGGAGGATAATAATTTAAATATTACTGCGAGCAACATATTATTTGACAGGGTTAATGAGTTTAAATATTTAGGAACAATCTTATAGTGAGAATTAAGAAAATAATACAGCCGGAATTGCATGCTATTACTCTGTCAGTAAGTTGTTGACATATCATCTGCTTTCAAGAAATGCAAAACTCAGAATATACAAAAAAATAATTTTAGGGTGTTTGAAAACACGGGGCTTAGGAAAAGATTTGGTTCAAAATAGGATAAGGATACTTGGATTGGAAGTGGAGGTTACATAATGATGAGTTACATAACCTGTACTAAACACAAGACATTGTTAGGATAATCAAGTTTCGTAGCTTAAGGTGGACAGGACATGCAACACGAATGGGAGAATCTAGAACCTTGTTCAGAATATTGACAGACAAACCCAATGGAAAAAATACAGCTGGGAAGATCTAGACGGAGATGGGAGGATAAGATTAGAATGGATCTGGAAAAGATAGGGTGTAGTGACTTGTATTGGGTGGAACTAGCTCAAGATAGGCGTAGGTGGCATACTTTTGTAAGTGCGGCAATGAACTTTAGAGCTCCTAGCGCCATAGAGTATATAAGTAAGTATACCTGTCCATAGTATGAATTATTTATACATTTCAAATACAAATAGAATATACAAACATATTTATTCATCAAAGCAATATACTACAATGCTCTTTGCTACCTCAATGCAACCCATGTAATGTCCTTCCAATTTACAGGACCCTGTGTAGTTGCTGTTCTTATGTCAATGTAACCGCTGGTTAGATCCCTCTTTCTTGGGTAGGGTTAGCTCCTATATAAGAACAGACTTATTTGGGGATGGGTTTAGCTATAGAACATCCGAGTGATAACTACAAGCTCCAACCCCACCACCCTCTTATCGTACAATACCATATCAAGTCTTAGGGATTGTCAATCTACTACACACTCTTATCGTACAATACCATATCAAGCCTTAGTGGTTGTCAATCTACTACACCCTCTTATCGTACAATACCATATCAAGTCTTAGTGGTTGTCAATCTACTACACCCTCTTATCGTACAATACCATATCAAGTCTTAGTGGTTGTCAATCTACTACACCCTCTTATCGTACAATACCATATCAAGTCTTAGTGGTTGTCAATCTACTACACCCTCTTATCGTACAATACCATATCAAGTCTTAGTGGTTGTCAATCTACTACACCCTCTTATCGTACAATACCATATCAAGTCTTAGTGGTTGTCAATCTACTACACCCTCTTATCGTACAATACCATATCAAGTCTTAGTGGTTGTCAATCTACTACACCCTCTTATCGTACAATACCATATCAAGTCTTAGTGGTTGTCAATCTACTACACCCTCTTATCGTACAATACCATATCAAGTCTTAGTGGTTGTCAATCTACTACACCCTCTTATCGTACAATACCATATCAAGTCTTAGTGGTTGTCAATCTACTACACCCTCTTATCGTACAATACCATATCAAGTCTTAGTGGTTGTCAATCTACTACACCCTCTTATCGTACAATACCATATCAAGTCTTAGTGGTTGTCAATCTACTACACCCTCTTATCGTACAATACCATATCAAGTCTTAGTGGTTGTCAATCTACTACACCCTCTTATCGTACAATACCATATCAAGTCTTAGTGGTTGTCAATCTACTACACCCTCTTATCGTACAATACCATATCAAGTCTTAGTGGTTGTCAATCTACTACACCCTCTTATCGTACAATACCATATCAAGTCTTAGTGGTTGTCAATCTACTACACCCTCTTATCGTACAATACCATATCAAGTCTTAGTGGTTGTCAATCTACTACACCCTCTTATCGTACAATACCATATCAAGTCTTAGTGGTTGTCAATCTACTACACCCTCTTATCGTACAATACCATATCAAGTCTTAGTGGTTGTCAATCTACTACACCCTCTTATCGTACAATACCATATCAAGTCTTAGTGGTTGTCAATCTACTACACCCTCTTATCGTACAATACCATATCAAGTCTTAGTGGTTGTCAATCTACTACACCCTCTTATCGTACAATACCATATCAAGTCTTAGTGGTTGTCAATCTACTACACCCTCTTATCGTACAATACCATATCAAGTCTTAGTGGTTGTCAATCTACTACACCCTCTTATCGTACAATACCATATCAAGTCTTAGTGGTTGTCAATCTACTACACCCTCTTATCGTACAATACCATATCAAGTCTTAGTGGTTGTCAATCTACTACACCCTCTTATCGTACAATACCATATCAAGTCTTAGTGGTTGTCAATCTACTACACCCTCTTATCGTACAATACCATATCAAGTCTTAGTGGTTGTCAATCTACTACACCCTCTTATCGTACAATACCATATCAAGTCTTAGTGGTTGTCAATCTACTACACCCTCTTATCGTACAATACCATATCAAGTCTTAGTGGTTGTCAATCTACTACACCCTCTTATCGTACAATACCATATCAAGTCTTAGTGGTTGTCAATCTACTACACCCTCTTATCGTACAATACCATATCAAGTCTTAGTGGTTGTCAATCTACTACACCCTCTTATCGTACAATACCATATCAAGTCTTAGTGGTTGTCAATCTACTACACCCTCTTATCGTACAATACCATATCAAGTCTTAGTGGTTGTCAATCTACTACACCCTCTTATCGTACAATACCATATCAAGTCTTAGTGGTTGTCAATCTACTACACCCTCTTATCGTACAATACCATATCAAGTCTTAGTGGTTGTCAATCTACTACACCCTCTTATCGTACAATACCATATCAAGTCTTAGTGGTTGTCAATCTACTACACCCTCTTATCGTACAATACCATATCAAGTCTTAGTGGTTGTCAATCTACTACACCCTCTTATCGTACAATACCATATCAAGTCTTAGTGGTTGTCAATCTACTACACCCTCTTATCGTACAATACCATATCAAGTCTTAGTGGTTGTCAATCTACTACACCCTCTTATCGTACAATACCATATCAAGTCTTAGTGGTTGTCAATCTACTACACCCTCTTATCGTACAATACCATATCAAGTCTTAGTGGTTGTCAATCTACTACACCCTCTTATCGTACAATACCATATCAAGTCTTAGTGGTTGTCAATCTACTACACCCTCTTATCGTACAATACCATATCAAGTCTTAGTGGTTGTCAATCTACTACACCCTCTTATCGTACAATACCATATCAAGTCTTAGTGGTTGTCAATCTACTACACCCTCTTATCGTACAATACCATATCAAGTCTTAGTGGTTGTCAATCTACTACACCCTCTTATCGTACAATACCATATCAAGTCTTAGTGGTTGTCAATCTACTACACCCTCTTATCTTACAATACCATATCAAGTCTTAGGGATTGTCAATCTACTACTCCTCTCGAGCACCATCTCACTGTGTGTTTTGAGGAGCATGGATAGCGCACTTGCATATACTGACTGTTATAGACAATGTCACAGCACATGTCAAGAAGATTTGAAAAATTGTGATTTATCATCTTTATCATTAAAAGGCCCATTCAAAGCAAGGCTATTTAAATTTAAATCAACCTAAATAAACTTAAGCTTTTCCAACTCTATGTGATCTCATCTAATATTTTACACAAGCTCTTTCAGCTTGCTTCTAAGCGTTTATAATAATATTCTACTCATTTTAGTGAACCAAAAACTATCTGGCTAAATTGGCACATTCGACCAACTGTAAAGTTAATGCTATATATATTCCTTCCGATCAAATAAAATTAAGATTTTATTGTTGTAGTCAAATTTAATTTCAAATATAAGAAATCTGTTTTAATTTCAGTAGCATAAAAACAAATAATCTTTTTCACTATAATTACATGCACGAATATATATTTTAAAAGTTAATTGAATTAAATTTTAATTTGTGGCGTTGAACTTAGAAAGAGGACTCCTCATTATTGTAACTATCCTTGTTAAGTTAAAATGATACTTGAATAAAGCTATTGATCTTGAGACATTTGTTTTAGTTCGTTAATACTTTTGTTTTCAACTACAAGGTAATTTATTTCTGATGCCTGCTGAGGATAAAACTGGGTATCTAAGGGTATAGTTAGCAGACACACTACTGGTGGGGATAAAATGTTACAATAAAGATCTTCTCATTAATTACATGTGTAATTAATTGGATACAAAATCTAAGTGTAGTAATTACTAAGTAAATGTTTTGTACTTTGTAAAAAGTAAAAGTTTAAGTAACATTACCATTACCAGCCTCGGTCGTGTAGTTGGTTAACGTGCTTGTTTCTTGTTGAGCTTGACTGCTGAGGACATGTAGATAAAGGTTTGAATCTCGGTCAGGTGAACTGGGGTTGTTTTTCCTAAATATTAAAAAATGCGGGTCCACTTCCTTTAATTTCAACCTTCCCAATCCCTAAACCATTAATGTAATTAGTACATAAGCATATAACCCGAACGAGTACTTAGAGACAGTGCTAAATAAAAGTAGTAGTAACATTAACATTCTAAGGCCCATCCTTACAAATAGCTTCAAAGAACCAATCATAGGTAAACAAATAAACTAACATCATTGGCAAGAAGGGAAATGGTGGGTATTTATGAATGCATCTTATTTTGGTTTACCCATCTTTAATAACAATTTTTTTTATAACTTTGAGAAATATTTATGAACAAATAGTTTACAATATATAATTTATAGATGAAGCTTTCAAGTCAATTATAGTGTGTTAGCTTGCACAGAAACCTTAAAAACAGAGTGAATACCTTCTTCTCTGTGTGTGTTCTCCTTTGCAAGTGAATAATATAGTATTATTACATCGGCAACACTTTGGGAGGATAACTATAAATATGTAAAGAATTCTCAAATATTTACAAGAACTGTGGTAGCTCGAATAGTAGAGTAGTGGCACTAATCCCAAAGATTCAGATGTTTAAGCCTTTTACTAACTTAATCTCACCTAACCTTAATTTTAATTTACCTAACTATATTGTTTTAGTTATTGGTTTGTACAGGCGCTTAGTAAAGAAGTGAATTTATTCATGCATTGAACCACACTTGTGAAGTCCAAACCCTTGACTTCAGCTGTTTTTACACCATATGTATATCAAACTTTCTCTCCATCTGAACTCAAAATCAAAGTATTATGAAGTGCAATGCCCCGTGGATCTTGACTATGGCTGAGTTTAGCTTAACACAACTCAAATTAATGGAATAAATAGCCAAACTATTGTATTTGTTAGTTAAAGTTATATATCTAAATACCATTTTCATTAATTTGAAAAATTATACCTGGACACAAGAATTGAACCCGATACCTAAGCCAAAGGTCCAGGGTTCAATTCCCGGGTCCAAGTGTAATTTTTAAATTTAAATAATAATAAACCTACTTAGCTATTACACTAACATAACCCTAAACATTTAGTCACCTGTTCAGTTGTATTTTTATCCATTTGTTTGTCTAGTATGTAAAACGTCTATCTTTGTTATTTATGACCAATAACTAACAAAGGGTGTCCAAACTTAAAAACATCTAGAATATTTAGAATCAATGTTTAAACAATATTTTGAAGAAAGAAAAGGCTCCAATGCTTACATACTACTTGATTATTAGATGGTTAAGACTGGTGACAATCATTAGTTCTCCCATCAAACCTTGTGCAGAGCAGTGGCAATATCGACTCTGGGATGGATGATACTTCTATTTTAGTAGAATAATATCAAGTGAGTTGAAATGAAACGTTTAATTTAGGGCTGGGATCCTTGAATCCCTTGAATCCTTAAGGATAGGCCTATTTGAAATGTGTGGGTTCGAGAAAGTTTTAGATTCTAGATGCAACTCCTTAAAAAAACATTTTATTACAATTTTTAGAGTGAAATTGCTTTAAGAGCTCTAATACTACTTATTTGTGGTTCAAAACCAAGTATAATCACAGGATGACCGAGTGACAACCAGACCCCAGAACAGTAATTTAACACTTAACTGAATGTATTAAATATTCTGAAAATTGAAAAATGACACCTGGACACGGGAATCGAACCCGGGACCCGTGTCCAGGTGTCATTTTTCAATTTTCAGAATATGATATCTAAAAGGTGTAATCCTCACTAAAATGCATTAACAATAGTTTCGGCTATTTGTTTCATGAATGTATTAATGTTATAATAAATGGATTATTAGAAAGAATGTTACTAATTGTATTTTCTTTTATCCTATTATATTTACTTTTATGTAAAAAAATTTTTTCGAGATTCGAAGGTGGAGATTCAGATTTGTAAGATAATGGATTCAACCCAACTATAATTTAATTTATTTGATCTATTGCATCTTCAATGGGTACTTAGCCAATAGCAATTTTCGCCTGCAAAAGGGAGTGAATCCTCTATTCCTTATAATATATAAATGTTTTACAAGTGCACAAAACCATTTCAAGTATTTAATTTTAAGTTCTTATCATTTATTGTTGGTCTGTAAACCCTAATTTTTCTTTAATTTCTAGTATATAAAATAGTTCAATTAAATACAATTATGTTTGGATTTTCTTATTTATAAAATGTAGATGTTTTAAAGTACATGAGAAATAAAAAGAATTAGGTCTCGAAATACTACTTGGGAGTGTTTTTATGTGACTAGAATATTTTATTGTACTTTTTCGATGTTTAGAAAAGTATTGATATATGTATGTTTAACTATTAAAATATTTTAAATTAAATATCACAAATGTGTATATTCCATTCACCGTAGTAATTGACTTCTGAAAGGCCTTTTTCCTTATCATAAATCTACTATAGAGTAGGATATTGGTAGGAAAAAAGAACTTTCAGAGAATAATTCCTACCGTGAATGGAATATATGTATGATGTTGACAGGTTTGATTAAATGTGATAACAAATCATTGTATACCATGGCCACATGTCATTTCCTGACAATAAAGATTATATTTGCAGGGAAAAGATATTGCTTTGTATTTGATTTTTATATTATTATATTAAATAATTCATGACAATATATTTTTAATCAATGTCGATTGATTCAATATTTTTAATATAATTTATTGGGTCAATACATAATATACCTAGACTTTAATATTTACAATACATTTAGTGAATTAATGAATAAATAAATATGTAAATTTGTAGTTGATTTTAAAAATATGTTTATTTTGTGTTTTATTAAATGTGTCATTTAATTTGTTTTTTATTTATTTACTAATTAAATATTCTAGATTGAAGCTCAAGTCATGATATTAAAAAGCCTCTCAAAGACTTGAACAACAGACCCTTTCTCAAGCAATACACAAGTAACAAGCTAATCGTTATACTGTTCTTGTTCATTGTGTCTTTTAAAAGTGGTTTAGGGTATTTTGTTTGTTAAACCTTAAGGCAAAAGCTGTGTCACTATGCAATGGTCAATTGGTTGGAACTATTAGGTACTTGAAGAAAAAAGTATGCTTAAGGGGAGAGCATTGAGATGTGTAACAGACATTCAATAATACCACATAATTCAAGAAGTGATTTGTTATTTTAATATATCGTATCATTAATACCAAAATGTATTGGAAAGGTATCAACATGTCCCTACATGATCAAAAATCTTTTATCGCTTTTAAGTTTTATAATTAAAAAAATAAATTCAAATGAAGATGAAATTAGCTCATGGGAGATGTTGCATTTCTGCGATCAAAGAATTTTATTACGAACATAGGTCTAGCCATTCTCATATAAAGTCATTTTTTAACAAGGTGACAACTGATAATTTGAAAATCATTGATGATTGTTTTAGTGGTTTTGACGCTTCAAAACTTTTATTTTCATGATAAATATTGCAGTGCGAGTATATTTCCCTTAAAGTAGGCGGCACCCTTAAAATAATTTGGATTTCTGTGCTGATTATTTCATGTTGCAGAAAAACCTTGTTGGTTGCACCTATCCCAATGAATTTCCAATACTAGCAGTATTTATTTTAGTACCACATTTCACTATTTATTTGGGTTATACAATTATGCACTATTTGCGCTTGTGGTTTGGGGGATTAGGAAAGTTATATTTAGAAGAAATTTACCCACATTTGTGTGGAGGGAGAGTGAAAAACTGCTATTATTTACCCACAATTAATATTTTATAATACAACTAAAGAATTAATTATCAATAAAATAAAAACCAGGAAAAAAAATCATACCATAAGGTACAAGTTAATCTTTTAGGCTTATCTTGTTTTTATAAGATTCAAATTCTTTGAGTGGATTTGAGACTTCTCTAAAAATATGTATATAAAATATTTAATATCAATTGAAAAAAAAAATATTTTTGTAGAACATAAACATTTATTTTCTGCTTTGTATATATTACAAAAAGCCATCAGATGTCTTAAAGTCAATGAAAATATTATTAACTAGATCTAGTGATAAAAATACTATTACCATCCATCTTTTCTTGCTTTCATCATCATTATCATCATCATCATCATCACATGTCCCTCCTTCATTTTAGGTTAATTTGTTCATGGTTTTAATTTGTTTCAGATAATGTGTTTTATTTACATTTAAAATGTGCAGTAGATAGCTGCTAAATGATAGACCTATTAATCTCCCAACACCGGAAAGTTGAATTGTCAACTCTTATTTCTTGCTAGCTACATAAATCACCCAAGTATTGGACTTTTATTTTTGGAAAGACTTACTGATGACAACATTGGACCACTATACAGTATGGCTACAATATCAAAAGTTTGATCCAGTGGCGCACTCAGACATTTATTTTGGAGGCTGCACATAATTGAATCTGTAGTTTTTTCGGAGAGATGGGTGGTTTTGGTGGAACAGTCCTCTACCTGCTGGAGGACAATGCAATTCTTTCAACTTTATTTTGGCGTGAACCATATTTTGAAATAACATATGTAGAATTAAATATTGTGTTAGAGCTAAATGTGTGCACGGCAATTTCTCGCTTATGAAGACGGCCCCCTTGGTGTAAAGGTGATCCATATAATTGATCCATCAAACCACAAACAATTATAAATTGTACCTCTCTCATGAAGATAACACTCAATAGTGTCTTAATAATGTATGTTCGTTTTTGATTGATCACCTTGAAGAAGAACTCCTGGCGTCTTTTACTAAGCTGCACCTCATTACTGATGGGTGTGCAGCACACCACCAGTAACAGAAGATTCAAGTATAATGTTCATATCTCTTCCATTCCTGGTCATTTGTGTGTTTACTTTTGTAAAGAAATGGCACCAAAGAGACTCAGGATAAATGATAAAATGTTGATTTTAAGCATTCATTATCCAAGAATTAAGTTGAAACAGTCACATATTCTGTGTAATATTGCTCTATTTAGGAAATTTGAATTCTTCAATGTCAATATAAATATAAGTGATTAAAAAAAAAAATCTTCTGTATGTTCTCTTGCATTTAAAAAAATTATATTTTTATATAATTTAAGTTGAAAATGTTACTGCATTATTAAAACTTGAATTAATAGTCGATCGAATGTTATAATATACTTATTTGTTGCATAAACAGCTCAAGTTTACATTTTCAAAGCTATAAAAAGATTAAATGTACAATAAGAGCTTTTATCACACTACTACACATGCATTAAATACAAGCAATTATTCTTGGTTTCTTACTGTTCCTAAAACTATATTTTATTGATTGATATTGTTCATGCAACAACTGATGTGAGTTTTGTAACTGTTATAGATTATCAACATTGATATTATATTATATCTATAATGCTATTTGTTGTTTTATCATCTGTAAATCCATTAATCAATTATTTGATGTGATACAAAGCAATTTATTTGTATGTAATTATTTACACAAATGCATAGGAAATTAATTACATAAAATTTGAATTGTTTTTGTATTTTTAATGAAGTTAATTACACTTGACAATAACATTAGGTTTATGGGTAGGTATGTACTAATGTAAATTCTGATTGCCAGAGAAAGATTATAACTTAAAACATAAAATAGAAATACTCTTCATTCCCATAATATGAAATTCACTAAAGGAATTTGTATTAAATATTTCTTGTAAGATATTTTTCTATAGTTTGAATTGCATTATTAATGTCATGAGTTTAATTATTTTGTTCATTAAAAGCAGGTTAACATTTGTTTGGTTCTTAAACTTATTTTTTCTTTTATTTGGTCTTAGCTACAAACCCACTCTGGTAGTCATATGAGTATAAATAGCAGTATTGCTCAGTTTGGTTTGCCAGTGAAGAGAAGTCAAATGCTAGCTGGGAGAACTTAGAAATATTTTACTTTAATTGTTTTCCTCCTCTACCTCCACACAATTGCTGGTACATTTTATTTAAATTCTACTCCCCTCATTACTACTGATACTTGTTGATAACAGATAATTACTACCAACACAAGAAGCTGGCCATGATGAGACGTCATGTTTTAAGCGGCCCAGACCTGCAACTAAACCGACTTAGAGAGGCTTCCGATAACATGATGACCGAGTACAACCCCAACTATGAGTTTGGTGGTGGGACCTACACAATACGGGACCTTAAGGATATTCCTAGAGACCATCTGCGTCTTGTAAAGTAAGTACAGTAAAAATCACATTGCAAAAATACATCTCTATGAACCCAAAATTTAATAGTGTTGGAGATTATGAAATAAACATACTTTTCATCACACATTACTTACTATTCTAAAATGATATTCGACACTTTTAAATTCAAAGAACTAAATATTTTAACTTTTTAACATGGCAGTTATTGAAATTATTAGCTTTCAAATACTGACAACACACTTGGAAGTAAAGTTAATGCTAATCATACTTTATTCCAAATAGGGGGCTTAAAAATGTTCAAATCTGTTAGCCTTACCTTTATTAACAACTTTAACATTTGAAAGGAAAGCATGATCTATTAATCTTGTTTTTCGTGCTTTTATACAGAAAATCTTAAATACTATACCTGTTTGGTCAGGCGAACATCCATTTCTTCCCTTTACTCGTGTCTCACAGTCTGCTGACAAATATAAAACTCAGGCTCATACATCGTTGAAAGACATTGTTTGACAATAAACTATAATAGTTCCATTACCTAAGCAGATAAATAGCTCTTAGAAAATAATAAAAACATTTAATATCTTTAGATTGTTTATTTGAGTAAAGTTGATGAAATAAACTGTTATTTTCTCATAGTAGCTTTTATTTGCTTGGTATTTTTTGCGTTGAATGTTGGCTAGTAGATTTGTGTAAAACTCACTAGTTTTCTATTACAACAATGGTTTTTGAGTACTTTGTTGTAAGTAAGTGTTGTTTTTCTTAAAAGATTGAATTTCAAAATACAATATTGATTTTGACTTCTTACATATGTCCATGTGTTTTTGAAAATCATTAACAATTGAACATGGTGGCCTAAAACTGAACATTTTACTAGCATTTAGCATTGCGCTCTTATCCATACTGCCTTGATCATGGGAATTGGTCATCTTTCAATAGGCAAAGTTTAATGATTGAATTAGTTATGTGTTGATAATGTTATAAACCAAGAATTTCATATCAAATTGAAAAGCAAAACAAAACTTTTGATTTAAATTTCATAAACAAAAATTACTCAGTAATGAGATTTGTTTTAACTTGTCTAAACTATCACTAAACTTTTCATTGTTAGAGCAAATTTAATAGTTAATAAAATCATTATTTTTGTATTATAAAAATATAATAATAATAATACTTTCAATTAATTTAGAAATAAAACTTTTATACTAAAAATATTAATAACTTGATGTTTTGTGTAAACAACTTCACATCAAGTAGTCAAGTAAAGAGTTGATGAAATGATACTAGTAACAAATAACAATTTTATTGAGTCAACTAAAGAATATTTAAGTTTACAATGCATAAAACAATGATGATAAAATGTTAAAGAATTATTTGAAAAATGATGATTAAAAGTAGATAATAAGTAACATTTTAAAATATAAAATATAAAGTTATGAATAATCTTACATTGATAAATAGGTTTGAAAATACATATAAATACATTTATAATATTCAAAGCAAATGTAATTTTAAGAAGATTTAAAGAGAATATAATTTAACAAAAGTGTAAGTAATTACACCCTAATCAGTTGTATAGCAGGAACTTAATAATATAGAATAATTTTATGTATTTTATAAAGATTATTATTATTATTATTAGCACCGCGTCTTACTACCCGTTCGGATTATACGCACTTACGCTAATGTGTAATGGTAGGGTGATTGTGAGATGAAATGGAGGACCTACAGTTTAACGTGGAATCCGAACCACGGTGGAGGCCTGGCATTCCTTATTTTATAAAGAAAAATAAATACAACAAAACCTTTACAAAAATGAGATGATATAAAAATGACATAAAATAAAGTTTAAGATACAAGCTTATTTATCCTCATTATAATTTTAAAATAAAAACTAAACCTTTTCTTACACTATTCTAATAAAAAAGTTCATTATTGATGTTGAAATTTTATTGTAATAAATATATTTTCATTTAGGTCTGCCTTAACTGTTTGAAATTGGGGTACATTTATAATTGTACCCAGTTAAAATCCAGTAAAAGTTAAGGTCAAGAAAACATTTCCCAAACTACAGATTTGGTAACAACTGGGTCATTAAAAGGCATAGCCAATTGTGATGCCAGGAGAGCCAATATTTCCTGCTCATGAACATTTGTTATTAATTCATTCAATAAAAACATCCTTAATAATAAAAGTTTGTTGGAGCTAACATTCACTCAATTGTTACTGAACTAAATATATCTGGACTCATTGTTAAACTTTTAATGGTATTTAAAATGTATTTTAATTGATATTGTCAACAGAGCCCTTGGTCAAGGAGCGTTTGGAGAAGTCTACCAGGGCTTCTTCAGACACAGAGCTGGTGACGCTGTAGAGATGCCTGTCGCAGTCAAGGTTTGTAGTTGTATTTGCAAAACTAACAACTATTATGTAACTATTATTGTGAAGACAGTAGCACTTATACGGGAGGGATACAGTTGAATTATTTTGCCTCAACAAGTCCAAAATGATGTTCACCTTATACTAGAATAAAGTCCAAAATGATGTTCACCTTATACTAGAATAAAGTCCAAAATGATGTTCACCTTATACTAGAATAAAGTCCAAAATGATGTTCACCATATACTAGAATAAAATCCAGAATGATGTTCACCTTATACTAGAATAAAGTCGAAAATGATGTTCAACTCATACTAGAATGAAGTCCTAAATGATATACCCCTTTTTAATGTTTTGTTACAGGTTTCTAGGTAAATTCTGATTCACAGTCAATATAAAATGAGTTAGTTTTTTTTACTACATGCATTTGAATGTCACATTCTCTACATTTATAAAATCTATATTTGTATATTTGTTCAAGCACTGTACCTACCTCAACATTGTGACTAACTATTGTTTAGTAGAGTCTGTATTTATGTTCAAAGACTCTTCCTGAGCTGTCAACGAGTCAGGCCGAGACAGACTTCCTAATGGAGGCCCTCATTATGAGCAAGTTCAGCCACCCCAACATTGTACACTTCATTGGGGTGTGTTTTGACAAGCACCCGCGCTTCATTGTGTTGGAGTTGTTGGCCGGGGGGGATCTCAAAACGTTCCTCCGAGAGTCGAGACCTAAACCTGAGCGCCCTTCCCCCCTACACATGAAGGATTTGCTCACATGCTCTATGGATGTGGCCAAAGGATGCAAGTACATGGAGGAGAACAGGTTCATCCACAGAGACATTGCGGCGAGAAATTGTCTTTTGACGACAAAAGGTCCTGGGAGGGTCGTCAAAATAGCAGATTTTGGCATGGCAAGAGATATTTACAGGTTATCAATATTTTTACTATAATATATATTTAATTAGACATTTGGAATTAATTGCACCTCTATTATGTATATGTTCAACACAATATCTTTTAATGATATAGTCTAAACGTGTTGGGATGATAAATGTGAACAACAGGAAATTTACCAGCAATTGCTTGGAGAAAGAACATAATATCACTTATTACTAGCACCGCGTCTTACTACCCGTTCGGGTTATACACAATAAATAATATCACTTCATGGAAGACTTACTTCCAGTACACATAGTTGCAATTTTAACTCAAGTCCAAACCATTTATCTAGTTGAACACTGGCGCTAAGCTACAGTAAAAACAGGTTAGAAAGTGTGTTTAAAAAAAGCAATAACTTACTCTTTTCTTTTACAGTCAACTTTGATAACAATCTAACTATACTTTTTTAATATTTCATTATATGTATTGATACCATCTATCAGAACTGATACTGCTGACCCTGACTTTATGCATGAATAAATTACACTTATTATGGCAACAACTTTTGTATTTGTCTTGTTAGCAAAGGTTAGTGCTGCCTACACAAAATTAACATCCGAGACGAATATACAATATAACTACCGAATAAATATTGATATTGTGAGGTTAAATTTATACACCAGATAAAAGTTATCAGCCACTTAATTTTTTACGCGTCTTATAAACTGAATTTATCTGCCAGATAGCTATCTGTAGGATAAACATATTTTTATGCAGAACACACAATGTTGGTACTGTTTTTACTGGTGCGCGCATGCGTATAAGCCCTGCTGATGGCGCCACAACCTAGCGAGTGGTGAAAACACTCAACATTTGTTAAATAATGGCGGCAGAACGAGTGCGAGGAAACAGATGGCGTCACATGGGCACAGAAGCCAAGATGTCTTACAAGTACTAATTTCAGTGTCTGCCAAAATGTGGGCAATAGTTAGGTACAACATTTACAAAATCTCATTTATTGTACTCACATTCTAATAATTTGTTCTTAAATAAATATAACTCTATAAATAGCTTGTCAGTTTATATAAAAGTGTCAATTAGATGTTCTAACTTTATATAGTTAGAGCTCGGACCTGTGCTTACTAAACACGGGAACCATATTTTAACCTAAAAACAGATTCGGGTAGGTGAAACCTCATTAAAAACAATGTGTCACTATGGCAACAACCATTTTAACTTCCAGATAAAAGTTATCAGGTACTTAAATCTCCTGATTAAAATGTGATGGATAAATATTATCTGGTGCACTTTTAACTTACCCACAAGATATAAATATTTATCTACCAGATTAATATTTATCCAGGAGTCATAAGACTGGCCCTTAGTGGGCTAATTAACACGAGAGGTTAGCATGAGTACAAAACGACGTGGTCAGTTAAGAAAAAAAAACTGATCAGTGAAAGTGTGTGATTTGCTAACTCTTGCTACTCGCGCTACTGCAGCACCTTTTGTGATCAATACAGTGGTTGGATCATGCATCTTAGTCAGTGACTCCAACTCTTCCCCTCAAGACAACAACTGAAACCTCGTCAGGTGTCCTGATCAATCCCAGGAGAGCGGCACAGTGCCCGTGCTTTGATTTTGTCAAAGCCTTGGTTAATACACCGGCCGGAATCTCCACCGATGTCGCGTGTCCCAGCACCAGTTGACCCGACTCGACAGTCTCCCACACAAAGTGGTGACGAATGTCAGTGTGTTTGATTCGTGCATGGAATACTGAATTGGTTGCTAGCTTCTACACCCTGATGTTGTCATTGAGCAGTGTAAGTGGTCCAAATTCCTCCTTTCCAAGCTCGAGCAAGAAACACTGAAGATGTACTGCTTTCTTGGTTGCTTCACTCAAGGCCATGTATTCGACCTGCGTGGTAAATAACACAATGGTCCATTGCTTCCTCGAATCCCAGGCAATTGCACCTCCATTCATGATGAAAACATATACTGTAAAGGAATGCCGGTAGTCAAGTGCACCTCCCCAGTTGGCATCTACGTAGCCTATAAACAAACTTTCCCCACGTTTGTATGAGATTCCCTGGTCAGCAGTGCCCTTGAGGTACCGAAATACCCTCGTTGCTGCTCCCCAAAGAGTACTGTTGAAACAGTAATTAAATTGACTTAACACACTTGCTGCATGAGCTATGTCCGGGCGTGTAGTCACTGACTAATACAACAAACAACCAACTAGTTCTTGGTATGGGGGTCTCTTACCATCTGAAGTTGACCATGCCCCATCCTTTGCCAGCTTCGTCCCGACGTCTAAAGGGGTTGAAACAGCCTTGCAATCCGACATACCGAAGCGTTGAAGGATGTCTTTGATTTATGTCCTCTAACTTACAAATATCACATCGCCGTTTCTGGAGAAATCTATCCCCAAACAGCGCCTCAGGTCACCCAGATCTTTCATCTCGAATATCTTTCCAAGTTTGTGTTCGAAACAGGTAGTTTCTTTGGGTTCACGGCACGTTATCAGAATGTCGTTGATGTAGATGATGATCAGGATCTTCGTTCCAATGCCTTATGTAAACTCATGGTTCCCCATTGTTGGGTTTCGCGTCCATAGTACGCAACTCTCCATCTAGACATCTGTTCCAGGCACGACCAGCTTGTTTTAGGCCTTACAGAGCCTTCTTTACATAGCAAACCCTGTCACCTGCTGCTAACTCGTCTAGTGTGGCCCTCGCCTTGTTGACGGTCTGATCCTTGCGTCCTCCTTTACTCACTATGTACTCTAGGACTTCTTCAAACCGATCTGGTACCTCCATGTGTACCTTCTCATCCAGTTTCCCATTCAAATACACTGTTTCCACGTCGTACTGGCATATGTGCATATTGTTCTGGGCTGCAAATGCAATGACCAACCGTATTGAATATAGGCGTGCAACTGGCTTATACGTCTTATAAATATTCCTGCCATACTGTTGAGCATATCCCTTCACCACCATCCTGGCTTTGTGCTTCTCCAGAACGTCATTTGTTCTGTACTTATTTTCGACCTGTCCATCAGATCCCACGTGTGCTTTGCGAGAATCAACTTCACTTAATTAGCCATGGCTGTCATCCAATCGGTTGAATCCTGACTTGTCATTCTTTGAGCAACTGGAATTTCACTCACAAAAACGAAGTCGTCCTTGACGACGTGATTCGCCATTGCATAGACTCTGGAAGGTCTTCCGGAACATCCAAATCGCAATACCCTTGGTCTTCCTAGTCCTCTTCTTACACTGTTCAATGGGTCATCTGGGGGAAAACTTTGGGAACCCTCAGTGTCTTTGTGATTGTCGTGACATGCCTCGTAATGGCTCTTAGATCCGATGATGCGATTCTTGATCGTTAGAGAGGTTGATCTTCATTCCCCGTGGCGTTAACATCGACTGATGAACTTGACAAGTTTGGGGACTTGTCATCCCGTGATAGGAAGTCCTCCCAACTCTCAGCTGACTGGATCACAGTCCTGTCCATAAAAATCGCATCTATGGATATCTCGATCTTCCTGTGCTTCGGTAACCATATCCTGTACGTCTTTGACACTGAACTATAGCTCATGAAGATGCCTTTCTTTGATCATACTTCCAGCTTCCCCTTGTTTGACGTTCTGTCTATGACAAAAACTTTGCTCCCAAAGATTCTAAAGCTGGACATGTCCAGTGGTTTCCCGAACCAAACCTCGTACGGGGTTCTTCCTTTTAGTTTACTTGTTGGTGACCTATTGCGTATGAAGTTTGCTGGGTTGACAGCCTCCGCCCAAAAAGTCGGTGGCAGTCCGGACTGAATTAGAAGGCAGCATGCCATCTCCATCCGTGTCGTGTTTCTCCTCTCAGATACTCCATTTTGCTGCTAGTTGTAAGGTATGGTTAGATGCCTCAAAATGCCTTGTTTTTGGAGCAGTTCGTCAAACTTTTGTTGACATATTTACGTCTGTTATTTGATTGCAAGCACTTAACCGCGTTTCCCTGTTGAGTGCTCATGAATGCCCTGAAACTATCAAATTCATCCATCACTTGGTTCTTTTGCTCACTGAATCCTACCTCACACCATCCTGAAGAATTGTCTATGAAAGTAGCAAAGTAAATCTTATTTCCGTGTGAAGTAACTCGCATTATACCACAGATGTCAGAATGTATAAGCTCGCCCAATCTCGACACACTCTATGAACTTTTGGAAATGGAGCACGACACATCTTCCTCTGGAGACAAACGCTGCATTGAAAATCTTCGTTGATGTCCTCGACGTTGATTCCTTGAATTGATCCCATCTTGATAGCCTCGCGGATTGATTTAACATTAAGATGTCCCATGCTAGCATGCCAATTCTTCCTTGGATTAATAGTAGCGTCATCCGGGCCTGAGATTTTCCTATATTTCTGGTTTGTCAACTATGGGAAATAATATAGTTCGTTTTCCTGTTCCTTGATTAACAGCACGTTGTCATCCTGATCAATGATTTCGACCTTCGTCTCGATAAAAATCACTTTGTGTTCTTTGTCGGTAATCTTCCTGACTGAAATGAGGTTAGCATGTAGGCCCGGTACATTCAATGTATCTTTGAATTTGATCACCTTTTTATTACCGCTCGCGCTCATCTTGATTGACACGGTACCGATTCCTTCGATGTCCCTGCAGGTTTCGTTCACGAGATTTAGCTTTCCGTGATCCAAGTTCTGATTGATCTTTGCAAACGACTCGATATTCCCACACATGTGCGACTTGCATCCACTGTCAAAACACCAGCTAACGTGATCCGTATTTTTTCCTCTTCGAATTGCACCATTATTCGACATGTCCCTCGTGGCTAGTCACACACTTCCAACATTTTTCGCGGATTGTTCATTCGACTTATGTGTCTTCTGAGAGTTTTTTGCCTGGTGTCTGATTGCATTGCACTTAACACACTTAATTTTTGAGTCCTTTTCTGCACCATAGTCTTTGTCCAATTTCTCCAGTCTGTGATCTTCTCATTTATTAATTATGGCTGACTTTCCCTTGTACATCATGTTTTGTGCTGAATTCTGACTCATTTCCTCGCACCCGTCGAATTCCTTCGCAACTTTGATTCGAAGCATCTCCAGAGGCGGTAATGCGTCATGTGACAACAGGACTGCCAACAGCTCTTGATTAATGTTTACTTCAAGTTCTGTCAACCTATCCACCGTGTTGAAAAAACATCGAGAGTACATGTCACTGTCATCCTGTAATTTCAAGAACATCAAGTTTTTCAACAAAACAAACTATGTTGCTGGCCCTTTGGACTGATATATTCCCTCTCAATTTTCCCAAATAGCTTGTGAGGTCTCGCAGCCCTTAGTCTGTTTAATTTATGACGGGTTCATGGTAAGCACTATGTCAGAGTGTGCCTTAAGGTTGGCTTCTCTTCACCGTCGTTCGGTTTCAATTGTTGCTGGCTCGGCTATAACCGCTTCTGGTATCACGATTGTTCCACTCACATAGCTCCATGCATTGTTCTTTATGAGAACTGCACGCATTTGTAGCTTCCATGTTTCATAATTGTCTTTATTTAAAACTTTGAACTTTACGCTGATCGCATTCATCTTCACCGCATATTAACGAGTTTTCGAGACTCACTATGGCGCAATGTCTGTTAGAGTTACTTGCTTCGCTATATTTGATTGGTCACACGAAAATTATTGTGACGAGACTGGGCCCGTTAGCAAAGGTTAATCCCGGATACACAAAATTAACTCTGAGATGAACACACAATCTACAAATATACTTAGTGGGTAGTGATGTGAAAAAAGTATTGATAGTTTCCTTTCCATATTAGTATTTTTTTACTCAATACTTTTACTGATATTAGTACTCACGCTCCGGTATCAAAATAAATAACTTTTTTGTTATCTTCCCTCATGTTGTGATTAGATTTTTATTAGAATGGACTGTGGAGGAAGAACAAATGACGCTGTTTCAATTCTCACTCATTTTCTGCAACTCTAGCATTCAATCTCTTTTAGCTCATCATAATTCATAGTTGTTCTTTCATCTTTGATTATCAATACACCAGGCGATGGGTCAAGTGGTGACCATTCTACTACCCCTTCTGTTATAAATGGGCATGGTTATAACAAACTAAACAATAAAAGCTTTTGTAGAATGCAATGAACTCAGTCAAATAAAGGATACTCCAAGCAGCCGAAGCAGAAAAGTTTATGTGCTTTGTTTAAGAAGATGAAGCAGATCAAGGCATCTATTCTTCTATTGTTTGTCAACACTAATAATCTTGTCTTGATAGAATATAAACAATAGAGTATATCGCTGAAAGTGGTTTTAAAAATGGCACCTCCCAGAAGTGAATTATGTCATGTTTTTTTTAAAGTTGGATAGCGAAAAAGCATATTATTAAAAATCATGATAATTTTTAGTGTTTAATAAAATATGAAAATATAATTATGATGCAAAAGTTGAGATTATTATTACTAGATAAGGAAAAATATTTTCCCAGATTCAAATTTCGATATAGATACTTACTGTTATCGATACTTTTCTTTCGATACTAGTACAGTATCAATATTTTTCTTTCAATACCATATTCCTATTAGTGGACTAATTAACACGAGAGGTTAGCATGAGTACAAAATGGCGTGGCTGACTAAGGAAAAAAACTGAACAGTGAAAGTATGAGATTGCCTAACTCTTGATACTCGCGCTACTGCAGTGTCTTTTGTGATTGGTACAGTGGTTGGATCGTGCATCTTAGTCAGTGACTCCAACATGTCTAGTACTGTCTGTTAGCTGCCAGTTCTGCCAAATTTACGGTAATATGTATTAAAAATAGCCACTTTTTTGATTTTATGGTATCCTTGACTATTTTATGGAATTAAAAAAAAATCGCTTAGTAATATATATTACCATAAATATTTAAATATGTGTTTGCTAGCAGGCACCTATATATGGTGGCAAAAATCCATTTTAATGTGAATCTTAGAATAATTATAAAATATAATAAGTAAGCGTGTGAAAGTATCAGAGATGATTACTAAGGTATTTTTAGGTTGAGGATAGTATAACCATAAAAATTTAAGAACAGACATTTGATGGGAACATAAGTTTGATGATTTGATGATTTAAACATTTTTGTGTAAAAACAATAAAAATTGTTAACAAATGATTTCAAATTGTGATTTGTTAACAATTATACTTTTTTTTTCACACCATATTATTTAGATAATAATTTTTTTAACTTATGTTCTTATTAAAATGTCTGTTCTTAAATCTTAATATTAATAGCAGTTTTATGGTTAATTTATCTGTAATTTAAAATGATCTTAATTAATCATATTTTATATTTGCAGTGTTTATTCAAAATACAACCATTTGATAATCATAAGATCTTATTTTGATAATGTTTATACAATGCAGAAAAGTTAGACCTTTTCATTGGGTTGGCTTATATTGTTGTACCTTTGATATTAAAATTAAATAATAATAATATTGCCAATATAGTGTTGTTTTGCATAACTCACCAGCTAACTATGCTCTCACTAAGCTAATAACTCTGTCTCTGTCTAAACACACTAACACAAGGGTTCCCAAACTGTGCGTCACCACGCCCTGGAGCATCGTCGGACCTAGCCCGGGGCCGCAGCTATAAGGAAAAACTAAAACTAATAATGTATAGTCTCATTTTTAAATGTTAATGAAAAAGTGAAACTGAAATCATAAAATACAGGCGGAGATATTTCGTTATTATGAACAAACTGTACACATGAGATCATGTACAACCAAAATATATCTACTCTATTTCCTTCGTATTCAGTTCTATAATGTTGTGCTAGTTTTGTATTTTTACATTTAAAACAATACAAGCTAGTAATGTAAATGACAATTTTTTTAATGCCATCAAATCGAATTTGGTGACATTTTAAAAATAAAATTGGTTACACGAAAAATCTGACATGTGAAGGGCGGCACAGTCTCAAAAAGCTTGGGAACCCCTGCACTAACATGTTTCTTTTATATCCTTTGACATGTAAACCAGCAGTGGTGTAATAATGTATCTTGTGTCTGCAATTCTTATACCAATATTCATTTCCGTGTCGCAGGGCTGATTATTACAGGAAAGGAGGCAAAGCTATGCTCCCCATAAAGTGGATGCCTCCAGAAGCGTTCATGGATGGAATCTTCACATCAAAGACGGATGTCTGGTAAGAACATTCACTCTAAAATTGTGGACATTTGGGGTTATGTATTTAAAAAAGGATTGTTATTTTCTTTACATCAGAGGCATAGCTAACATCAAGGCTGCATACAGGGGGGTTCAACCCCACCCCCTCCCCTGGTTTACCCGCCCCAACAAAATTTGGCAATGAGTAATTAATGCTGCCTTATCTACGGTTTAAACAAAACAAGAAATATTGAGTATATAGGTATTTTAATGTTTAAGTACATTTTTAAAAACTATGATGAAGTATTGAAAAAGGAAATAAAGAGTATTAGTGAATGTGAGTTGAACTGTGAAAGCCTTAAGTCTTAGAGCTTAGGAAACAATAAAACCTTTCAACTTGCAACTATACTAATAATAGTTTCGAGAACACATCATAAATGAGCCACCAAAGAAATAAGAATGCAAGGGTAGAATAGGATAAGAGGAAGGGGGTCGGTATATCGATCCTCAAACAGGTTTCAACTAAATAATCTTCAAGACATTTGGTCAAGTTGGAAATACCTTAATTTGAAAAGTGAACACTCATGGACTAACACTTTAGCTCAGACGTTAGGAAGCATGTCTCTCTGCGGAACCAAGGGTCTTGAGTTCAATTCCCGGCATGGCCTAGAAATTTATCATTGGTGAAATGTGGATTTACCCTTTCATAGTGATAAATTAACGGCCATGAACTGGATGCTGTGCTTGTCTTAGTCTTAAATTAGATTATAAGGCATATGAAGCTACGACAGGCCAAGCAAGCCGGCAGTGGAAAATATATGGCTTTAATAAAAAAACTGACCCAGGCCACAGGCTGGAAACAATAATGTATGTAAAAAAAAAATTACACAAAACAATGTATTCAAAGTCAAAAATAAAAGTAATCAACTGTAAGAGCATAATTATTTTACGGTTTATTCTGGCGGGAGGTTGACCCACTCTTGTACATTTCCTTGGAAGTCAAGACTATTGGGTTGATGCTGAAAGTAGCATATAGCTCATATAGCTTCATCCTGTTGACGAGCGAGCACGGTGCAGCCAATGGACCTTTGGACTGGTGTGAATTGAGATCAGCATGTTCGTGTGTGAGAAGAACACACGGTTGTTGAGTGTTGGAAGCCATGCTGGATGTATGTGTGGTTGGGTTGCCGTTAGAGAAGTGACAACTTAACATGTGATCTGGCGGTTCACCCCGGTCGGAGGGTCGATCCCGGGTCTCTAGGTATTTTTCGCGAGTCCCGTTACCGCGCATGCTCCCTCGGCACGGGGGATTACCTCATATTATGTATTAGCTTAGAATCTATCTGGAGTAATAAACATATCTTCTTGGACTAACTCGCTAGCCTCATTCCCCACAAACCATCCATCCCAACCCCTACCGCTCGGGGTCCATCCTAGCCATGTAACCCCCTAGAGTGCTCCGGTAGTATAGTAGTTAGGGTTGGCTACTGGACACCCAAATAAATAGGGACGTTATACAACAATAATTTTTATAAAGGCAATGCTCTAGTGTCCAAACAGGAGAAACTCCAATATTTCCAGACTCTTCGCGCATTTTAAAAAATATATAAAAAATTGATAACATAATCAGTATTTGTGCTCGTATCTGATCTTGATAACGTAAAAGCTAAAATTTAAATCATAAGTGTTTTGGAGCAGGTACATAAAAAGAGAGTAAGTATTTTAATGTCATCAATCGACACCTAAAGATGACAGGGGTCTCATCATCACTGATTCATATTCATTCTGTCATATCAATATTATCCGATAATTGCTGATATAATTGTCTTGATATTTACTATTTAATATGTGGACAAACCTCTGACTACAGCCAATAGGTGGAATTTAGAAAATAATGTTTACAAAATATAGCCAATACACTGTTTTTTTTAACAACATGAAAACTAATAAAATAAACCAATGACAATTAATTCTTAGTCAAAGAACACGTTGTGTACTTTGGAATTTTGATCCTCTCTCTCTTCGTCCCTCCCCCATACCTTTAAAATATCAATTAATACCACATTTAATTAGGATTAAAATGCATCTTTTCACAACATTAAATGAAAATTAAAGACATAAACCTACTAATTAAGTAATAGACTATTATTATATTGTTATAATATTGATTTACTCACCCCTTAGATATAAATTAACTCTTTTATTTAAATCCCTAACTTTAATGTGCTAAGAGAGCAAATTTGAATATTTTGAGAGCTTCCCATTTTTTTTCAAGCCTGACTTGAGTCCCAACTAGCTACTCACTTGTTGAAGCTCAGTATTTGAAAACTGTAATATACCCTTTAGCAGGGATGTGTCATGTTGGTCAATATTAAGTGAACTGACTAGTATAGCTTATGGAAAGAAGTGATGAACCAAATGTTCTGATACAGCTCAGTGTGTTCTGGTGTAGTTGGCAATAGCACGTGTCGGAGTTATGAGGGGGTATCAAAAAGTTTCAAGACTAGTTCTGTTAAATGAAAACAGAGTGGAGCATGGGGATGTATGCGCTGTTGGGACAATCTGTGACCTTCATCTGTCAGTAGGACAAGTTGCATCATTCTGTGTGGACCAGTGACTGTGTTACACACTTTTATTTGATGGCGTGCACAGGTGCATTTACGATTATATTATGGACCGCAAACTCGAGCAATGAGTGAACCTAAAATTCTGCGTCTTACTCAGAAAATCTGGAACCGAGACCTTTCTAATGATGCAGCGGGCTTACAGCACTGAATCTATGAGCCCTCTGGTGTGTTTTGAGTGGCACTGGGGCTTCAGAGCACTAACCTGGAAACTTGGTCTTGGAAATAAGGGGATCTTCCACTACGAATATTGTTGTTTGGACTCCAGGTCGTAACCTTAGCTCCAACTCTCGTCTGCAGTGATAATCCTCGACATGAAGGTTAGATCATCCAGGGCATGTTAACAGAGTTTCTGACAGACTTGGGCATGGTACTCCTTCTGTTCGGGGGTCAGAAGCCTGGGTACAAACTTGGTGGCAATACATTGCATGTTAAAAATGGACGTGAGGATTGTCCACACTCATCTGTATGACACATTCACGATGTCAGAAATGTCCGGCGATCCTCACGCACAAGTTGCCTAACTCTGCCCACAATCTCTGGGTTTGTTCTCGTAGAAGGTCACTCTGACCTCTCTTGGTCTGTCAGTGACGTTCTGCCGCTCCTGAAGTGTGAGTGTCACTCAAAACACACCGGGAGGCTCGTAGCTTCATTGCCGTAAGCCCGCTGCATCGTTTGAAAGGTCTCCATTCCAGATTTTTCGAGTAAGACGCAGGATTTGATGTTCGCTCTCTGCTCGAGTTTGCGGTTTATAATAAATAAACGCGAGTAACACAGCCACTGGTCTACACAGAATGATGCCACTTGTCCTACTGATTAATGAAGAGTTGCAGGCAGTCACTCTAGCGCACGCATACCCATGCTTCACTCTGTTTTCATTTTACAGAACCAGTCTCGAAACTTTTTGATACCCCATTGTATGTGTTTGACGCGCAAGACAGAATATGTGTACGTGTGCAGACATAACAGAAACACCTGCAGATTCAGTATTATTTGCAATTCGTCGTTTCTATCACATGGTGCTTTTAAAATACTTTCTAACTGCTAAGCATTGAATTGGGTTGAAGTCTCAGTTAAAAATTGCACAAGGAACAATTCAACTTGTTGCAAATAATGTCATAACATGAAGATACCCTCATCAGTGGCTACATGGTCAAAGGTGTCACTCTCATAATAGACTGGACTGCCAATGACAAGGAGGATGGAGGTTCAAATCCCAATCTGATGTAATGAGGGTGGTTTTTCCTAAAGGGCTTTCTACTCTTTTTACTCTTTCTTTATCCACACACATCTTGTGAATGTTGGGAATGCCAGGCCTCCACCGTGGTTCGGATTCCACGTTAAACTGTAGGTCCTCCATTTCATCTCACAATCACCCTAACATTACACATTAGCGTAAGTGCGTACAACCCGAACGGGTAGTAAGACGCGGTGCTAATAATAATAATAATAATTTATCCACACAAACATGGGAACACATTGCTTATACATAACACATTAGCATAATTAGTACATGTATATAACACATATGAACAGTTAGTAATACACAGTGCTAAAATAAACATAAAGCATAAAGACGATGAGAACGACAATTCTTCGACCTGTTACAATATTTTTTAATTATTTTAATAAATGCTACCTGGCACATAAGTAGTTGTTTAAGTCATACAGTCTCTTAGGTGATGAATATTGGCTAAAGCTGGCTCCTTTCTTGGCTTACAACATCAAAAACCGTACTGAATGGACTAGTTCATTTGATAAACACAAGCCAATATTTCTTTTCCAACATTGCTCAAGGTATGATTGAGGGGCTTGAGATCTTTCCAACCTGCTTCCACCCACCCATTCTAGAATTTAAATTACCTGTCTCCAAATTATAGTTTGATACATATCTAAAGTTGGGTTTGAGCATTTGAATTTTACAAAATATGGCTTCTGTTAATCTCCCCTTCCTTAATTGTTATTACTTTATTGAGTTTAAAATAATTAATCACTTATCACATGAGTTCTAGACATGTAGTAAATTAATTTAATTTATTATCTCCTTTAGTCAATCAATTTTTTCCTAATGATATGAGTTAGCTCCATCTTACACTTTGGTTTACCCAGAAACTCACAGATTTCATTTGAGTCTTTGTGCATGCTATTGTTATACATTTAACATAAACGGGAAGAAAAATCATTGCAAAAGGTAAGTTTGCAACAAGCTGTATAGTTGGTATGATATGGCAAGCCTTCGACTCAGACTCCTCTATTTTTCTACTCTCTTACTTCGAACCCTTCATAAATGGCTAAAGTATATTAATTATTAATAACAAATTTACTGCAGTAAAATGCTATATTTAAATAAATTTGTTGATCCAAATTACAAATATTGGTCATAAAGAATAAAAAAGTAAAAAAAATTATTATATATTGCTTTAATATTATAGATTTTTATTTTGAAGTTTGGCGTCAAATACATTTTTACAGACTCTATATAAAATTGTTTCTGACTCCACAGTGCTGGTTTGCAAGTCACAACTTTTGATGATTCATTGTTTTACTTACTATTTTTTATGATATATTATTCTAACAATGTCCTTTATTCTCCTTACTCACTGTCTTCCCATGTTACTCCCTGCAGCCAAATATCCATCGCCTCTGACTATCACTCTTTGTCCAGGTCATTTGGTGTGTTGCTGTGGGAAGTGATGTCACTAGGGTACATGCCCTATACAGGGTGTGCTAACCGAGAGGTGATGCAGCTGGTAAGTAGTGGGGGACGCTTAGAGCCCCCCAACAACTGTCCAGGCCCTTTGTACGGCATCATGACGCAGTGCTGGCATCCAAACCCCGAGGAGAGACCAAACTTTTCCACCTTATTCGAGAGACTTGGATACTGCATGCAGGTAAACAGTCAAAATAGTGTTGTATTCATATTTATTGAAAAATAAACATAATTTTATTTAATGACATCTGACCTTTGGCTTTGACATAGTTTGTTGAACTACTGTAAGTCTAGTCAACTCAAGGTCAAAATGAATAGAGGAATTTCCCCCTTCCCCTTTCATTCCTCGAGTGAAGCTACTCTGGCTGTAACAATGTGGCGAGTTTAATAATAAGCTCGAGATAAAAAAACTGATAATTTTTTTCACGCGCCTAGCAGAGCTGTGTGGTTTATAGAGGGAAGGGGGCCGGCAGGTGAAATCAGTCTCATGATAATACTCAAATCTTCCTGCGCGAGCCAAACTAGTGAACATCTGAAAAACAGGGTGTGACCATAATGCGTTGAAACCATTTAGACCAACATTTGAGTTTAAAAATAGGGTGCAACCATTATGCGGTGAAATACTTTATATAACTAACATGCATACAAAATTAAATTGGTCTTAGCTTTAAATTTGTCCAATTTAATCTCAGTACATGAGATAAGCCAAAGCATCACTCAGTTAAATTAATAAATACAGTTTTAACTTTCTTAAATACTATTTTAACAAATTTTAATAAACTGGTTATTATATAAAAATGTTAAAATTTAAATATTACTCTAGTGACTTTAGCTAAATGATGCTTTGTAATGTTTCAGGATCCTGATGTGATTAATGCCCCACTGCCAGTTTTCCACAGACCTCCCTCAACAGAGCGGGACATGACAATCATGCGACCACCAGCCCACGAGGAGTCATGTCTGCAGGTACAACGAGCAGCAGACTACTTAGTGCCCCTCTCTGCCCCTGAACTCCCCTCCTCACCTTCCACCAGCAGTGTGGACAAACTGCTCGCCAACTCGGCCGACTGGGAGACGAGCTTCGTCCTCCCAGAGTCTCGCTCGACGCAGCCTCTCTTGGAACAGGAGTCCAGTAGCAGCAGTGAAGTAGTGGCAATGGCGGCCGAGAAGCTCCCCCCGGCTGTGGGGAGTTTAGTCAGCTTGGAGAAGACTTCGCCCCCCGCACCTACTCATACAAACAACAATAATAATAACAATAACAGAGGCAGTTTGAAGGGTAGTCTACCTCTCGACGCCTCTGCACTAACTAAACAGCCCCTTCCTTATGTGAATGTCAATGTCACACCCTCTCATGTCACTTTGCCACAGATGGAAAATGACATGGAAGTTCAAAATCGACCATTCACAGTGCAAGGTGCAGCAACCAGACATTTAATGTCTGATACTGAAATTTCATGTTGAAAATAGTTAACATACATATTTCTAGAATGCTCGGTTGTCATTGGACATTACATGTACAAGGAAAGTAACACATTTAAAACAGGGGGTTTATATTTTCTACACAATTTGTTTAAATTTGTGTGTCAAATTTTCATCCATTACATTGTATATATTCATCTAGTAAACTTCATTCATACACCTACTTGCTGCTAGTCTTTGTATAGAAATACAAAATAAAACAATACTATATATATATATCTGTGTAAGACTCTTGTTTTATATGACTTTAATTTTGTTATTATTTCATTCAAGTCCATTATTTTATAAGAAAAGTTGTATGTACTGTAACAAACTTATTTTGAATAATTAAATATAAAAATAGTTATTTATAAATGTGTTACATTCAAAATCAAAGAGTTTGATACTTTGGGTAAATTCGAACATATAGTAATTAGGTATTACCTTGACATCGGATGGTCTTAATTGCAAGTACTATAAAATCCTATTTTGTAAATTGAAGTGGAAGGTGAAATGCATCGAAATAAGGAAGTGGTCTTTTATCGTTGAACTCTGACTGTCAGAGTAAGTAGCGTTATGATGAAGAGACAAGAACCAAAGTGTCACATCGAAAAAAGGGCCGTCCTTTAATCCATAAAACGGTCTGATAAAAGGCATTTATTTTCCTTTAACATATGGTTTTAAACAAAAAATGCATTTTTACTACGTACGAGTAAAATAGACCATTTAAAAATCATCCATTATACGTAATCCAGAGTAGAAGTTTAAGAAAGGAAATTTCCAACAAAATAGTGCGTGTGGGGTGACAAAACAAAACAGAGGTAATTTTTTTTATATTAGTACTGTAATGAAAATAAAAATTTGTAACTTACAATTTATGGTATATCACATTGATTATTGTATAAATATTGTGTAAATCGAGTTGAATATAGGATTATTCCTAGAATCAAAATGTTTTGAGACACAAAGAAACAATATTTTTATGTGAAAACAAATGCATATTTGTGAAAAAATTAAATTGTATATAATGTGAAGTGAATGTTAATAAGATATCAATGCAGAATTGTATTAGATGATATTGGAAATTTTAATGTTTATGACAATGATAAAACACAAGTTTATGTACAATCAATAACTTGAAATAACAAATTGCATGCTTAACATTTGGAGAACTGGTCTTTACCAAGGCTGTGGAGTCGGTACACCAAGACTTGAGATTACAAATATTGGTCTTGAAGAATTAAAAAAGGAATTAAAAAATATATAGACCACATATTGTTATAATATTAATTTTATTTTCAAGGCAGAGTCAGGGTCGGTACATTCTTATTGATTCCAACTGTGACTCCACAGCTCTCTCAGTTACATGAATGGAGTAAAGTTGTCGCTGGCAGGTTCACTTGGTGTATACATTTCGGTGGGCTTGGCAGACTGATGTGCAATAGTACCGTCTTGCTCATTGAGGAAAACAATAGGAAGTTCCCTCACTCCTTATTTCCCTAGTACACCTCTTCAGTGCTGCCTAAGTTTTACAGGTAACAGGGGAACTGTTAAGGATACAACCAAACTCCGGGCTCATACGTACCTAATGTAAATGCTAATGAAGCAAATCAACCAGGATATATGATTGGAATAGCCTTTTATAGAAACAAATTAAACAATTAACGTTTCTCTTCATTTCTTCAGACTGAAAAGAGAAGTTTAATTTTTTTTTTAAGAATCCAACATAACCATGATTTCAGGTTAGTTTATTTCCGTATTTGTTTTAGTACATATTTTTATATTATTTTTACACTGTTTTAGTTAATTTATAAGTCCTTTGACATTATTTTTTATAATATTATAACTTTAATTTTGTTGTTTTTTATACAGCACAATCAACTTTATTGTATGACTCTTGCTCAAGTTAAATACTTCATATCAAGCACAGTCATTACAACAAAGGCTAAGGATTAATTGCAAACATTACTTCAGTATAATTATTTCAGGTTCATAAGAAAATTACTGTAGTATTACAATTAGTAAATTAAATACAGTTTTTACCCATAGGGTTAAGGTAAGTAAAGTAGCGAAATAAATGTTTTGTCATTCACAGTAACTTGTAAAAATATTTTTTGTCGAGGGATTCAATGGAAAATGAAGTTATTCACCACAGAAGACCAAGCATATTCAGGCCATGGCGAGCTTATGCCTTTCTCTTTGTATTGAAGGATTCTGTTTAGATATCGAGTAGTTTCAGATAGTATTAGAGGAGTTGGAACCATATTTACTAAGTATAACCAGGAGAAACTAGGCACTGTATCCCATGATCAATTTTTTAGCACCACGTCCTATTATCTGTTCGAATTATACGCTTATCCCAATATCATTTCATTGCAGATATGCATAACATATCTAAAGCATCTGTCTTAAGATGTGTACAAAGTGGTTAACTTAGCTAACAACCTATTCCTCACGGAATTAGTACCGCAGACGGGAAATGTTGGTGGTGTGATTGAAGTTCCATGACGTTGTTTCATTTCAGGGGCTGTTGATGGAACTCTTATAAAAATTGTTCCGCCCATTGTTCACAAAGAACACTTTGTAGACTGAAATGGTAATCATTCTTTGAATGCATTGCTTGTTTCTGGATCAGATCTTAAGTTTTACTACTTTTACAGAAAATTGGCCTGGCATTGTTAATGATCGTGTTTTAAGAACAAGCACCCTATATGAACAGCTAAAGCGGGGTCAGATACCTTACCCTAAATCTGTTATTCTTGGTGACTCCATTTATCCTCTGAAGGAGTGGCTGATCCCTCCAATAATAAAGGACTCTGGGAATCGAGCACACCTTTGGTGTTTTAGTGCTCACGGAATACCGGAGAGTCATTTGAGAATGCTATAGGAGTTTTGAAGGAGTTCTTCTACGTTTGCTGGCATGGCTGTGCAATGTTGTGTAGTTCTAAGCAACTTGACGAAAAATGGCGTGGTCTTGGATCAAGATGAGTAAAGAGGGAAAAGATTTTGTCTATTATGTGGAAGTTGAAGATGAAGTTGAAGATAGCAATGAGAAACTGCACTTTTATTATAATAATTTTGCATAGACCTGAGCCATTAAGCTCTAAGTTGTAAAATTACTAGGTTAAAATAAAAACAGTGTTATTCAAAATGGTTTATTTTCTAAAACCAAGCCATATAATTACAAATCACTTTCATTATTCAACAAGATAACACTCATGGTCTCATTCGGTGTAATGTTTCCACTGTGAAAATAACCTCTCTCATGAAGGGGTTTTGTAAACCTAGAAGTTGGAAGCTTTGTCTTTTTCTCTTTCAAGTACAGATCAACTCTCAAATATTCAATTTCCAACTGAAGTTTGATCTTCTTCAACAAATCTATTCCATTCGCAAATGAACTTGCTTAAGTCACGGTTTTTGAAGTCTTATTGCCTATTTGTGAGTTTTATTTTCTTCCTGATTCCTGAACACCTACATTGCTCACACACTCTACTTCATTACTGTCCAGGTCAATCAACACTCCATGGTCAAGAAATATAAGTGTGTCTGGTTCCTCACTTGATGTGCTCCATGTTTTCCTTAGCACCTCTCCCTCCTCTCCCCTATTCCCCTAACTATGAGTGAGTCCTTTCCTAATATGTCTAGGGCCAATTGGTCAAGCTCGTTCTATGTCTGGTCCTCTTTTGTCCTGTCTGTTTGGCACTGTCCAATTTCTTATGTAACAAGAAATAAATGAGGTAATGGTTGATTATCCCTATTTCATCATCATCAACTGTTTCCAGTCTGTGACCAGATCAGTTTAGTGAAATGCCTCCATATTCCTCAATACTTACAACATTCTTTCTCCTTTAGTTCCTTCAATTTTTCGCCTATCACTTGAGAACTTTCTGTTATCTGCTCCTCCCATCTCTTTCTTGGCCTTCCTTGCGGTCTTTTCCCTAAATGCTTCATTTCCAATATGCTCGGGGTGTCGGCTTGAGGGGGTGCTAAACAGAGCTAAACCTAGCCTAATGTAACCTGGGCATGATATGAAAATAATTCCCAAACCTAACATAGCCTAGGTGTATTAGGGGAGCTACAATCGTTCACTTTTTGACACTAATATGAAAATCTACATATTAGTATAATTTTATGGGGAGTAAATTAGAATTTAGTGCCATTCAAAAAAGGTTTTTTACATTTGACATCTTTAAAAAAAATTTCACCCTAAAACAGTTTGTTTTTGAAATTATAACGTAAACCGTTTATATTGTCAAAGTGTTGTTAAACTTATAATAAAATAATGTTAGGTTTGGGAATTATTTTCATATTTTTCCAGAGTCCAATTATCATGGGAAATGTTGTGACTGACAACTAGCAGACGATTTAAAGAATGATCAAAAGAAAAAGAAAATTTAAATAAATTATTTTTGTCAGCGCTTTTACTGTCAAAAGTGACAACAAATCAATTTATGGTCTTACAGATCATTTGGTTTGTCAAATGGATATATGAGAGTAGATCTGGTAGCTTTTACTAGCTGTAAGCTAATACCACTTTTATTGCGACTGGACTATATTATCCACCGGTTACATAGAGGACGCCAAAAAGCAATCCTGTCTGGGGACAAACCTTATCTCTGGCCACCTCTGCTACCTATGATTTATCTAGAATAAAGTTAGTCATGTGAAGGTTAAATAAAATAGTGGTGCATTAAAGGATTATAGTACCTACAGTAACCATTATTTACTTTTTTTCTCTGGAAATTCTCTTAAGTAATGTTCAATACAAAAACCTGGTTCTTGTTGTTTGTGACAAAACCGATTGAAATAACAAACTTTGGAAGCTCATCCAAGTCCTTCTGTTTGTCTATTCTCCACAATCCTTCAGAAAATTTTGCAGACAGTACATCCTTTTTCTCTTTTATCCTTTGAAAAAACTAAGAAATTTCAGATATTTAGAAAATGTGTGTAGTATCTTTATCACTCTTCCACTTTTAACACAATGATTAAACTCACTGAGAATAATATATCCCTTAAATTGTTTTCACTGATGAAATTTTACAGTAGTATCATCGTTGGTAAAGTTTTAAATTTTACCACAGTAAACTTGAAATTCTACCAAAGTAATTAAAAAACTTTACTGCAGTATTTTTTAAAACTAAGGTTTTACTTAGGTTGTAACAAACATTTATGAATAAAAAATTTACTTCATAAAAATGCCACGATATGGCACCATTATAAAGACTGCCTGGTCTATTGTTTATATATATATTTCTTTGAAGAGTTAGTATCTATTTAGTACAAATCACTCAACAGCAGGAAATAGCTACTGCATGGTTGAATGTATATTGTTTATTTATTTCTCATCTGTGAGTTGCTATCTTTGAAGTTCAACTTGAACAACAGAAATATATTAATACGTGTAGTCAAAGCAAGAACATTAAGAAACAACAGTCAGCCACTTAGTTTACTTTCTACTTGATGAAACATTCTGGGACAGGGAAGACTTGATGTGAATGTGTTTTCTTTGAGCCCCCGTATCCAGACTGACAAATCTACTTCATTTTTTGATGCAAGTATTAAAAAGACAGTTTATAAAATGGTTTACTAAATGTGTATAACCTTTCTCCTACTACTTCAGCTGCCTTATTGATTCTGTGGATTAGAATAAAACAGGGGCTACTGATGTTACTAGCTAATAATGTTCATATTCGAGTTGAACATCAGACAACTTGTACGGACCATGCGATGCTATATAACTCAGATCATTGTACATAAACTTGTGTTTTAATAACGCTTTTTATGTAAATGAGGCTCATACGTTTTTTAGTATCATTCAAGTTTAGTCATATCTTTGAAAAAAAATCTCTAATATATAGTTCAAGATTTTATGATTTTCAAAAAAATTAATTATATTTCAAGATAATCTATAATATTTTATGTTTCTATTTGCTTCACAGAGCTTACACCAATTATATTTTTGTTTTAGATTTCTTTTGTCTAATGCAGGGATCTGATTGACTTACAAACTTATCAAAAGTTCCGTGATCATTCGTCGTTTCTCCACTCTTCCTTTTTTTGTCTATAAATCTTATATGCATTCTTTAAAATCAACCTTTATCAAATTAATATTTATGTCCTCAACTTTCTTAATATTATATAGATAAACTAAACAAAATGTACATTTTCAGCTTAAATTTCTTATATTTCTTATAACATTGCCAATTATAAATGATCACGTTTATTTTGGTCACACTCAAATATTATATTATATTATATTCGAAAGTACTTAATAAATTTGTGAGTTTATCAGATTGACTTTTGTTGACCATGTAGTTTTTTTACACAATTGATAGAAAATTTTTGCAAGATTGACAGGTCGAATGCAATCGACCAGTTGCCAATTCCTGGTATTCTACTATTTTGAGGCTCATTAAGTACCTAACAAATATTGCTTACTTAAAATTAATTTAAAAGCACTAAAGCTCAAATTTACAAATTAGCATAAAGAATATCGCAAAATCATTCTGGGTAGCTATAGTTTATATTTTATATTTTTAATAAGTGGAAAAATAGTTTGTATCTCTTTCACAATCAAAGAGATAAATATTGCCAAGCAAATTCATGTCTAACCATTACCAGTACTTTAACTTTGGAGTCCTAGTAGCAAAATAATAACTTGTGGCCTACTACTACTACTAGTAGTAGTAGTAGTAGTCTAGAGGGGATCTTTCACTTTTATTACTATTCTCGCCACCAAAACCGTTTCAAATGGCCAATCTTTTATTTTGCATAAGATTGAATCATTTAAATTCAATTTATAAGAATATATTTACTTCCTTATTTGTTTTGTAAGACTTACTTTTTCCCTAAACATCACAGTCAACCAGTCAAAAATATAATTAGTTAATTTGTAAAGTGTATCTAATATACATCATCTCAAGTACAAACATCAAATTGGCTAAAAAAACAACAACAACCCTATAACAAGTATATTAATTGTATATAATATCCAACATACTTTCAAACAAATGTACATTCATTAGTGAGGAGTGAACAAATACATAATTTAAATGATTTAACCACAAGTTTAATTCAGAAAAGAAGCAATCTTAAGAATAATCATATATATCAAAAACATAGTAAGCTATTGGTACTTAATGTAAGCTAAATAATTACTTTAGTTTTTGTTAAATCTAGTCAATAATTAAAAGTATATATGTAGAAATGTAAATGTTGTAAGAAACTGTTGAATGTTCGAAAACTTGACTCAAATAAGAAAATGAATGTTGGAGCAGTGTCATAAACCTGGTTTCATACAACTGGCGATTTATAAACGTTATTAATTTATAAAAGAAGAATTTTTTTAAGGAAAGTACAAAAAAATTGTTATGAAGATACCATGCTAGTTGAAAAGTTTAGTAAAATGAAAGTAGAGTGGTGAAATTGGTGAAAGTTTTCAGTAGGAAAGTACAATACAATTGAAACAATATAATATTTTAACCAATTTTATTTTAATAGCCTGAAAGCTACAGCCAGCTTTAGGATAGTTAAATCTGTATAACAGTGCAGATGAGGCATCAACCCATACCCTACAAATAATTTTAATAAAAGCTCAAATCACATGAACTACATATATAGTTAAGGTCGCCGAAGGCATGAGAGATCTATGAATAAAAGAGCATGTACGACTCTGTGTGTGACTGTTGTTGACGCGAAGGAAGGATGCAAGGAGAGGAAAGTGGGGAGGAAGTTAGTGAGGATGGATTTAGTACAAAGTTGTTTTTTTCAGCTACATGCACAATTTATTGCCTACCGCGTAAGGAAACGGAGTGATTTGGTATGTAGGTATGTGCTAAAAACATGTTAAATGTATAGGCTAAATTTTTAAGACTAAGCTTGCGATGTTTTTTTTTTTGTAAGAAGAGTCATAAATTGTGTTTTCAAACATAAACTAAATATATATAATTTAAAAATGTTTCACTGTATTCTAGTTTGTGATAGTTTTCATGTATTGGTTAATTCAAGAAATAAATACTTGGAAAGGATAGTTGGTAAAAAAAATATTAAACCGTACTTAAACTTCTACACTTTAATATGAAAAAAAAAACTAATGTTATGCATACACACAACTCAAGAAAATTCCTTTTTATGGTGATTGGATTCGAGAAATAAAGGAACCCTCTCTTTGGGTTAGTACAATAGAAACATCAATCCTTTCTGAATATTCTAATACTTTATAAAATTCTTTGGTTTTTTAGTTGTATGTTAAAACATGAAGAACAGATGTCAGTCTAGGGATTGGATGGAAGTGTCTCAGGATAGTGGTTTCTTTGAGCACTGCGTCTCACTACTTGTTCAGTTTATACGCCTATCTACTAATTACACTAATGTATTAGGGATAAGGTAGGTTGAATTTAGAGAAAGTGTACCCGCATTTCTGTGAAGGGAAAGTGGAAAACCAACCTCAGTACACCCAGCCAGGATTCTAACCCTGGTCTTCCAGTCACCGGCCGTCTAGTCTAGGGATAGTGTTGAATAGTGAGCTTGCGCTAAAACTGTCAAAAAATTTGAGTTCATTGTTTTCAGAAGGCTAGTTGGTTAAAACGGAAGGGTGTATAATTTAGTCAACTGAGGAACTATGGATAAAGAGGGTAACTTAATAATAAATGCATCCACAGATAAAGTTGAGAGAGGTTAGTAAAAGTAAAGAAGATCCACATGGGAAAAACTACCCTTACTATTGTCGGAATTGCATCCCATACCTTTCTCTCAATGTTGATCAAGTGTGATGCAAGTATTAACACCTCATGCCATGTGCTGGTTCTTTCGATATTCAATAAATAAATGATTTAGTTTTTGAATGTAGCTCTAATTGATGTGCATTTTTATAATTTTTGTCACACACAATAAAAAGGAACAGACTGACACTCATTTAGGCATAATCAAATTTAGTATTGGCTAGTGTGCTTCAGGTCACGATTACATTGACTCACCTAATGGCCACAGCTTACCCTCTCACTTGGGGTCTACGAGTCAAGTATAGCTAGAGTTCAATAAATATATAATGTTAAAACTTAATGTATGGTTTGTAAATAAAAATTATTTAGTACACTATAAAAAATAAAGTTTTAATAATAAATAAGATTCAGATATTTAAAATTAAAGAAATATTTCTTAGAAATCACAACAAAATTAGTAGTTTTACGATGAAAATAATATTTATTGAGTCTTAAAATCAAAATCTCTGCAACTTAAAAATAAATATAATAATAATTTGAGATATAGTAAATAGTAATAATATTACAATTTTAAATAAACTTTTTTAACACACTTCGGTGGGCAAATTGTTTAAGGCATCCCTCTTGTGTTAGACTGCTGATGGAGTGATCAATGATTAAATCCCGGTTGAATCTACCGAGGGTGGTTTTTCCTAAATAGTTTCCCACTCTCATTCCATGCAAATACAACTATATTACGTCTAAAATGCTTCCTTCCTCATCCATACCCCATTAGAGTGGTTATCATATAAACGTATAACCTGAACAGGTAGTAAGATCTGATTAAAAAAACTTTTGAAACTGAAAAATTAATCAATATTCAATTTTTATATAGCTTAAATACAATTTTAAAACAATCTTCTTGAAAAGAGATTTGGGTATTCATATTTATCCGTAATGAACCCTGTCCATTCCATTTCCATCTGGTGTGCAGCTATTTACTTGATGCTGCCCTCGACAATATTCCAAAGAGAGACAAACATCGCCCTAATATCAGAGAAAGAAATTAAACCAATATTTTTAAAGGTGTAACTAGTACCCTATGGTGAGTGTTATATCAACCCTCTCGATACTGTATTTATCTCTGGATTCTACTCTCCTCCATTCAACAACCACTTTGATCCACTTTGGGGGCTGCATGGTCTAATGCGCTACACTCCCAGTAGACTAGACTGCTGACGACGGGGAGATCGAGGTTCAAAACTCGGTCGGGTGTACTGAGGGTGGTTTTTACACTCCTGCTCCACTCAAATGTGGGTATGCTTCTTACAAATATAACCTTCCTAATCCCTCAAAATCATTAGAAAAAATTAGTACATAAATGTGTAGCCTGAACAGGTATTAAGATGCGATGCCAAAAAAAAAGCTAAATAAACTTAGCTGAACTTTAACAATATTCCATTGGTCAGAAGTCTGCCCACCAACCTCCTAGTTGGGTTCTTCCTCCCTGCACACTTCACAAACAACACGCGGGCAGGTCCAGAGAAGCAAACACTGAGCTAGACCTATTCTAAATTAATTAGATTAAGAAATTAAAGATAATTGTAATTAGATCTATCATTATACTTTTATTATTAAATATCATAATAATCATTAATTTTTTTAAATTAATGACCGAGAAAAAAAAATTACCATTTGAATGTGGTTTCGACCCTAAGAGATCAGGCCCAGCTACCTTTCCCATTATGTTTATTCTTAATTGTTGTAATTTTCTTAATTTTGTATGTAAAAATCGCTTTGACCCTACCTTTCTTCATTCCAGACACACAATACAACTCAGTGAAATAGCCTCATAAAATCGGCTCAAAATGGTAGAATCCAAAGTCCATAAATCTGTCTGGTTTGTGCCCAAGTATCTATTAAAGGGGATCTCTTGAAAATCTGAATACTGGCAGGTCTCACCCTCCTACCTGTCCAAAAACTTAACACCATCCCATGAGAACTAAACTGATACTTTCAGAAACATCTTCTTTCAACTGACAGAGGTTTCGTGATATTCTCCTATGTGCTCCTGGTCACTCACTTATGCAGCATATTTTGGAAAATTTTAATTCTAATTCCGATTTAAATAATAATAAGACAATATCAAATGTTTGTGTGTCGCTACAAAAAAAATAAAAAATAGACAACAAAATCTTCAAAAAACAAAAACAAGGGTGCCTTAACGAAACACACTAGTCTTGATAAAGTATTTCTTTTACATCCATATTTCAATTTTAATATTTAAAAAAAAAAATTATTTGGTTACAAAACTAATTAATAACATTATAAAATCCTGTATTAAAATAAATTATAATTAAATAGCAACCACGAATGTTAAAGTCAGAATGCCAAATGGCTAGATTCAATGATTATTGAAAGGAGGATACAAGGAAAATTCCTAAACACTTAATAGAAACATAAAAAAGGGACAAACCCAATATGGATTTTACAATGAAATGAAGAACACAGTTTTTCCTTGTAAAATCCATTTCGTGTTCGTCCCTTTTATATTTTTCTCTCCACCTTTCCTACACCTTCTTCCAAATATAGTGCAATTACCTCATAAAGCTAAAATAGGTTTTCCTTATGGAGATAAACACTTGATAGAAAATTGCACGTCTAATAGTATATATCTAAGGGATAAGACATCACAATAATTTTCAGGATATATCATACATCTTCTTAAGGAGAAGAAATAGAGTGATGATATGGCTACGAACGACTTAATTTTGTATTTGATTGGGAGGAATCAAACCAGTCTGGGGATAAGGTTAGGGTGTGTGAAGAGGGTATCTTAAACTGTAGGTACTGAGGGGATGAATATTACTCTGGCTCTGTAGCATAGGCCAAAAAAATAACTTAGATTCATATTTACTAGTCATAATATAAAAATAAATAAATACAATAACTGTGCAAAAAAAATCTCATTTAGAATAAGCCACTTTGGTGGCTGCACTGTCTAACACTCTCGCAGTAGACTAGGCCGATGACGGGTTGATTGTGGTTTGATCCTGGTAGGGTGTACTGAGGGTGGATTTCTCTACAATGTTTTCCTACTCGCCTCCCATGCAAATGCAGGTGCACTTCCACTAAATGCAACCTTCCTCATCCATAACCCATCAGCGTAATTATTGCATAAGCATATAACCGGATGGGTAATAAGACATGATGTTAAAAAATCAGTAAACTATAGGAGCAAATTTAAGCTAAGTGGTGAAGAAGGGGCTCTATGTTCCTCACATGTCTGTAATGGGGTGTGTTTTAAATTTGAACTGATGCACACACAATTCTCTAGTAAATTAGTAGGCTTTGCCCTTCTATGCTCTCATGATTACCAAGTTGATATTGAGTGGTGTGAATACACAATTCTCATAACATGCCACCAGTAAGAAATCATTTCACTCTGGGTCAACGTTTAAACACCTCAAACAAGGAAAACGTTTTCTTTCTCCAATTTCACCACACAGGAGAGGTAAAATTGAAAACATATATATAATAATATGTTATATGTATAAATGTTAAAATGTAAGCTCAGTGGAAATATCTCAAAAGCAAATGTTTTGTGTCACCAATATAATCAAATCTGTGCGAAATAGAAGTGGAATGGGCTCAAGAAATCTCTCCTTTTAAATTTTATTTTGGATGAAATTCAAAAACTTAATATACATTTTATAACTTAAGTTTAGAATGTAATAAAGTGATCTTAAACTATTTCCACCTAACACCATGTACTAAGCTGATATTAAAGTGACTGAATGTGTAAAAGAATCAAGCGGTAATTTTTTCTATGGGTCAAACATTTACACTGAAAATGTTTTATGACTTCTAAAACTGATCATTTTCGACTAGTGCACTTTTTTGCAGTTTTTTTGGGCCCTGGTTGACTTATTATCAAAGGTATCACAATCACCCATCAATTTCCACTCTACTTTTGTTACGTTTATTGTCTATACATCTTATCTTTATTCCTTAAATTCAACTTCACCTCAAATAAGTTTCCACCTTTCTGAAAAACAAAAATTGTATAAATAAAATGTTTCATATTAAACTGTATAATTTTATTATAACATTACCGATTATGACCGATTTGAAAGTATTTGGTATATTTGTAAGTTTAGAAAACTTAAGGATATACTTTTAATGACAATATAGTTTTATTACATGATCTACTAAAAATTGCCGCGATATCGACAGATTGCAGATCCCTGAGCTAGCGCATGTAGATTAATTTTGTTTTAATCCTCTTTGGATATTGAGAGCCCATCTTAAGGCTTATTTAATCAGGATATTAGGTACACATTATTATGGTTGATCAAGAACTCTTATTGAAGTGTTGTTTTCTGCATTCTTCACTTGACAACAGCAACATTGTGACTAGGTTAAAAGTTTTTTTAAATTTGAAAATAACAATTTTTCAATTTTATTTTATTTAAAAAAATATGATAAACAGTTTGAATGGTCTCAATTTAACCGTATTTTTAGAGTATACTAGAGAAAACCGTACTAAAATGGGACGTCTGGTTTTAGAGGTTTAACTTAAGTGTCAACTTGGAGAAACAGGTTCTTAAGAACCATTTAGATGTTTGCCCATAAAGCTTACTTAACCAACTGGGTGTAACATATAAAACAAATCTTAATGGTGGAGTGTTTACTTGCTTGGATCTTATAAAGTTTATCTGAGGTCGATTATGACAAAAGTTTTTGAAACAGGTCCCGGTGACTCACTTTTATTACAATAGGTATGGATCACATTCCATTAAATAGGTTTATTTTAAATATATTTGAACATTCATTTGAAAGGACATACTTTTTTTCTGTCAATATAAGCAAGCTTTTTTTGTGTTAAAAATACAATCTAGTTGTACATAATTTAACAAATGATGTATATTTTTTGTACATATTGTAATTTAGTGACACCATGAGGAAAGTGATTATTAAAGTTTAAGGACTAGAAATAAAAACAATGGTCTTAACCAATTTTGAAAATCTAGTAATATAATCCAATCTTACTAAGTTATTTGAATACCAAATACTTTTTAGGGTTTGTGTTTTTTATATAATCATGCTATGGATTTTAAAATTATTTCAAAATAATGATTTCAAGAAATTTATTTCACAATTTTTGGAGATTTTGGACAATTCTAATAACATTTAGGACCAATCAGTGTTTTTAATTCTCGAATAAAATATACTGGTATTCAAACTTTATGGTTATTCAAGTTATTGTGAAAATAATTCCAAAAATCTCTCAAAATATTGAATTAATTCATTTCAATTAAAAAATGGACATAACCGCAGATATCCATTTTATAAGGTTCCACATTTTAATCATTATAGTTTTATTTCAAGACAATTGTTTCGATTTTACTGTTTACATTTTATGTATAGGCCCAATTATATTTCCACAAGGAAACTACGATTCAAAATATTTTGTATCCTATTTTTAGTAGACATAAAAACTTATTCATTTGAAAAAATAATTTTGCTTTCCCTCAAAAAATATGTTTATTAGGTACTGTACCAATGTTTATTGCTAGAAAAAATCAGTGCATTTACTAAATTCTAAAAATTCTATTAAGCTTTTTTAAATCATTATTATGTGTTCTGCCTTATGACAGGTCCATTCCTTTTGTCAGTAAACTTAGACCGCCAATGTTATTTACCTCGTCATTCAACTACAAGAATTTTCTTAGTTCCTTCAAGTCATCCACTATTTCAATCCTCCTTCTTAAGCTCCTATTTCCCACCTTTTCTTCTATGACGTCATGAAGAAGACAGTTCCTCCTAAGGATGTGTCCCATCCAGTTTTCTTTGTATCGAAGAATCACATCCAAAATGGTTCTATGGTTCACTTATCACCCCCTCTTCTTAGGACCTCTTCATTTGTCACCCTCTTTGTCCACCTGATATTCTCAAGTTTTCTTCAGCACCACATTTCAAAGTTCCCCAAATATTTCTTTTCCATCTTCTTGAGAGTCCAAATTTCTTCTCTTTACAGTAAAATGCTCCAAAAGTAGCATTTCATCAGTTTCTTCCTCAGTTCGAAACTCAACTTTCTGGTCATTTGAATATAATAAAGATTACAGTAATTATATGTGTATGAGCCTATTTTATTGAAATCACTAACTTTGCATTAGGTTTTTAATAATGTTCATATTTATTTGGTAAGGAGTAATAAATGATAAAATCTTATCTCCTTTGTTATTGTTTTTAATCTCCTCTTCTTCTTATTTGATAGTAGCTTAGTCTTCTATGACAATATGTTTCAGAGTTATATATACACCATCATCAGGTCTTATTTATGATCATCTTTATCATAATACAACCGGAAGATGTTGTAACATCTATATATAACACCGAAACATGTCGTCATGGAAGACTAAGCTACTATCAAATAAGAAGAAGGGAATACAAATAATAACAAAGAAGATATAAATTTATCATTTGCATTAAGTACTTAGTACTTAGTACTTAGTACTTAGATCAGGATTAGTACTAAATTTTTCCTATAGTCAAATAATCTTTTGCAAATCATAAGTTTTTATATTTTCCTCTTTAAAATATGGAATACAGTAGAGTCTCGGGAACTCAACACTCAATAACTTGACATTCTGTGTAACTCAACACGCGCATGCACACACAGTTGTTGGCGCCAGTCATCACAATCCAAGTCATTCGACTGTATAACCTTTCAGTTTGTGTAACTCTAGTGGAACATTTGTACTGTGGTGTTTTCACAAGTGCTGTGTTTGTTAGTTTTCCCATTTAGTAATGTGTTATTCAAATCCATACAATATTATATGTACATTACTGTACTGGCTTTTTGTATATTACGTGTATATATACATACACCTTTATATTAACATGTACTATATTGTACTGTATGTGTATTACTGTTACTGTACTGTGATTCATCCATGTTTAGTAAACATGCATCTTATTCAAGTTTATCCGTAAAACAAGACATTTCAATAACTCGACACCATCTCAGTCCACATTAGGAATTTCCGAGACTCTATTGTATAAACTAAGCATATTTAATTTTTTTAAATAAAAAAACTATTTTTTATTAATATTAATATGTTTTGGTCCTCTATATATACCAGATAAAATTAGTTATTAAAAAAATGACCTAATATATTAGTTGCTGCAGTGTGTGTCAGATAGTTTTGACATGAGGGATAGTAATGGTAATAAAGGTATTATTTAGTATGGATGTTCACTTTCAAAGTGGCTTTATTTTTAACTAAATAAAATTAAATAAAGGGTAATTTTTGTAGAATAATAATCCAAAGTAAACAACATTTCATTATGACTGAATTTAAAAATGAATAAAAAAACGGAAAAAAAATTGTGTGAATGAAATATATTGCCACCATGAACGGAGCTTAACACTATATTTTTCATGTGTCAGATTCAAATGATCTGTTTTTGGTTTTTAATTTTTTGACAGATGGACACAGAAAAAAGCTGGATAAGCTTATTAAGTCAAGATTGACAGACTGAAACAACAAAATAAAATTTGCCTCATTAGTGCACATACATAATAAAATTATTTACATACATAAGAAACTTTATATAGATGTACCACCTACATGTAATAATTAAAAAATAACGTTAAAATAGAAAACAAATAAAAAACTTAAAAAAACAACACACAAATACAAAACTTTGTACCCAATGCTGTTTCTTGTGAAACAAAATTATTATGTAATTGAAGTAAATATGGACAAGTAACTCATTCTGTTTTCTGTATATTGTACTTCCCGGTATCATGTTATCATGAATTGATTCATGTATGCAAGTGTATAATAAAATAACAAAATAAATATTCAGTTGTGTTTTATGCAAAAGAAGTAAAATTATTCATAGGTGGGTATTCTATTGTTCATACTTAAGTGATAATTTACTTGTCACTATAATAAAATCAATAAAACAAATTCAATATACAAATGAAAGCATATATCTCTTTTTTGCTAGGAACAAATAAGACATGTATTAATATAATGCCAATGAAAAAAAGTATTTAAGGTTTCAACTTTTATATGAGAATAAAATACATTAATATCATTATCAATTTTACTTTGCACTCTTTCATTTCTATTTAAACTAGTTTTATTACTTACTTGGAAATGTCATAAAATATGTTCTGTCGATGTTGGCAGTCGTTTATGCAATATGTTGTGTTGTTTAATTTTTTTCTTGTTCCTATGCTAACACTAAGTTTAAAAACCAACTTGTGCCTATAAGCATGGGATTAAATATTTAGATAGTGACACTACAAGATTTTTTTTTCAAGTGGTTTTAAATATATGCTTAAGTTTATTTGAAAATCCTACACTGAGCTGTATTTGCATATTTTTTCAAATATATCATTTCAGTTTACAAACAAAATTATTATTGCTAAGAGGCAAAGTGAAACATTGAACACCATTTCATCTATTTGAATAATTTAGGTTATAGAAACATTACTAACTCGAATGACAATAGTATTACATATTCTAAATAGCTTTTAGGGCTGTCTATGACAGGTTGGTTATAATATTAATCAACCTAATAAAACCTAAATCTCAATTGATAGAAGCGTGGTAGGTCGGGCTTTATTTGCAAAAAAAAAACGTTACTTTCTGTCAGTTATTACTTAAGAGTGGTTAAAATGAGAGTGAACTAAATTAATTCTAATTTTATTGAATAGAAAAAATTGAAAATCCGGCAATGTTAGGTTCTGTCTCCTGATAGATATAAGTGTGAAAATTTAGCATTAAACATGATTGAAAAATACAGCATCACATTCCACCTAAGAGAGAGGAAATAATACACATATTTATATAAACTTTGAGAAAAGAATATCATATCTGTCCACCAAAGAGAATAACAATCAATTCACTCTTTTTGATATGATCAAAATAGGAAATTTCTGCGCATATAAAATACCCTCAAAGACATTTTCATGTGAGAATGAAAATTGCCATTTTGTTTGGAAAGTTTAACAGTTACTAAATACAAATTTTGATCAAAATCGCTTTAGCAAGATTTGAGAAAATCTATTTGATCTCATTTTGACCTTAAGTAAACTACTCTCAGGAAAAAAAAATCAAAATCTGGCTCAGTTAGGTTCTTCTACATGGTTTATTCTATAAGTGTGCAAAGTTTCAACACTCAAGGTCATCTAGGGGCTTCTGGAGGGAGCGGAAAGACACAAACATTTGGAAATTATACATAGAGATAATATGTGTGAGGGCCTGGAGAGAAATAATTTTGTTGGGCCACCTTTCTATTACTTTAATGCGCAACCCCCAATAATTCTGTCAATGGCAGTTTAGTCTATTGTCAGCGTCACCTTAGACCATTCGACCACCAAAGTGGGTTGTGTGAGGTTAGAGTTGTCAACCACTCTAATTCAGTTTTTAAAATGCAAAGTTTACAAGTAGAACAAGGAAGTGGCCATTTAGTTTAAGATTCTTTCAATAGTGCTTCTAGTGTTGTAGCTAAAAGACTAGAACTCGATTTTGATGAGGTAAGTGAGTACAAGGGATTTAAACAATAGACCCCTCACATTTTTAGAAATTTATAAAAAGAAAAGAAAAAAAAGTTGGCTCAAACATATCAAACATCTGCATATAGTATGAGTCTAATTGTTGCAGGTCAAGAAAATAGCCAGCTTCAACCGTAGAAAAATACTTCAAACTAGTGCTTAACTCGGACATTCACTTAAGTTAAATGTAGTAGACATTACAACAACTAAGAGATATAATGATAATTTACTACTAAACTACTCAATAATAGCATAATTTTATTTTTAGTTTAGTTTATTTAAAATATGCTTTATTTTAAATAACTATCAATTTTCAGTATACATTTTTCACTGGTGAAAATATTCTATACATTAATATTTAAAAAAATTTCAGTTGGGCTAAATTTGTTTTTATCATAGATAAATACAGTGCTTTTTTAAAAAAAAAACTTAAGAGATTACAAAGCCATCTGTGAAACATTTGGATGTCCTTAATTAAATATATATATATATTTTTTTAAAAATAGCTTTTGAAGTTTATCATTCACCTTGATAGCAAATTTGTCCTTATATATATGACCCAATAGATACCTAGTCAGGTAATTCGATGCCTGTTACTAGTCATAATTTCCTTCACACTTCACTTGTTATGTGCTGAAGATTGAGGAGTTGCCTACTCTCCAGGTGCATACGGCTCCAACTTTGACCTCTCGTAGCACCGCCATTTGGCGTCGCTGACCTAAAGTTCATTGCGTGTAAATACTTGTCTTGTCATAGTCCCTAACCTAATGTGTTTTTTCACCTGCAGATCCGAATAACCTTATATATGGTTATTGAATTTTCGGTTATTCAAATACATATACATACACACAGGTATATACGAATATATGTCATTTAGATCTATAGGTAAAGAATCACACAGTTTGTAGGGGGGACAAGACAAGTATATCCACGTGATGAACTTGGAGGTCGGTGACGCCAAATGGCGCCGCTACGACACTCCAAAGCTGGCGCTGTATGCACCTGGAGAGTAGGCAACGCATGCAGCATGCCACGCAAACCAATACAAGCATCCCCACCACTCCCTCCCTTGACCCCTACACCACACTTCACTCGTTATGTGCTGGAGATGTATATACATATATGTTACATATATAGATGTCACACCCTCATTTGTGTGGGTCTAAAATGTGAGGATAGGCTGCGACCAAGGATAGGGGTAGTGACTGTAAATATAACCTGTGTAGGTTCGTAATTTACTTTCGGCTTGGGTTTTAATGGTGTTACTGTAATACCTTGCTCTATTACAACATGTGATGTTGATGAGAAATATTAAAATATATGAAAGAACTTAATGGAATTACTTAGGGGCTCGTGTTTAAATCCCGGATGAACTCACGGGGGTAGTTTACCACATGTGAGTTAACACTTTAGTTTTTACTGCTTCATTTATCACTAATGTGGGTGCATTCATTCTAAACTATCCACTTGGAATTATATTAATAGCTCGTGTCTTAAACACATTAAAAATAAATACAAATAAAAAATCCCGTTACGGAAACGATAAAGTCCCTGTAATCTTCGGTGGCCTGTAAGTAGTGTGTTCACTTCAGGTCCCAATGTTCGTGGGTTCAAACCCAGCCGGGTTTACGGATTTATTTTTGAGCGATAAATATCTGTAGCACAACTTCCTTCGGAAGGGATGTAAAGCTATTGGTCCCATGACAATTGTGGCGTGTAAATGAACTCTGAAAGGTGTGATAAAAATACGCTTCCCTTTAAAATTGGTAGTTCCTTTCGTGCTCACTCATAGAAATTATCGTGTGTTGATATAATAATTCTGTTCAGAAAGTGCACGTTACATTCCTCAAAGAAATGAAAATGATAAAGTTTCGGTTTTGAATGTAAATGTTGGAATGAAGCATTCAACAAAAGTTCCATTATTTTTCCATTTGAATAGTAATTTAAATAATTGTGTAGGAAATCTACCGGTATTCTTTCTCACTGAAACAACATCAATAAAAAAGAATCGCTATTTAAATAATGGGATTGTCAAACAAAATATTGATAGCTAAATGGGTGGCAATATTAAAATATGGACAACGTTTTAATGTCTGGTCACGTAAAAAATGCAAGTTGGCTTGACGAGGATTGATTACTCATTCAAAGGAAGCAATCTAACTAAAAGCCTGGTTCGGAATTTTCAAATACACCCGGTAATGAGAGTTTTTTTAACTATCCTCTTGTTTACCTCGTGTCACAGTGAATGCTGTGAGGTTTATGTCAATACAATCATAATGGATTATTTTATTTGTTTATTTGAGGTATTTAGCGTGCGCTTTCTGAACCGACTGATTATATAATTATTTTATCTATAGTATTTCCATCTTTTACACGCCCCAATCGACATGGGACCGACGGCTTTACTTCCCTTCTGAAATAAGTGGTGCTATGGATTTTATCGCTCAAGAAAAATCCTTCGATCCCGGCCGGGTGTGAACCCACGAATATCGGGTCCTGAAATTTAAAAAATTATTTATGATCGTGGGCCAGATATAATTGATGAGCCACCACTGAAATATTTACAACACAAATTAATAAACTAAAATATCCAAATAAATATTTATTTCATATAAAATTGCCACTACTCACATTATTTCAAATTCCTCAGTCCGTAAATTCGCAATGTTCCAACATTTATCTTCACACGTCGCCCTTTTATGACCAAGTTTTTTATGTTGTGGTTATGTGTCTGGACGACACCATACACTCGTCATTGGACGCTGCAGTTCATAGTTCACCATCTAGTACAGCCCTGATGCAGTAGACTAGCTTCACTCTCACTTGAACTGGACCGGGACAAACCTATTCAATTAAAGGGGGGGGGGGAGTATAAAAACGCAAGCCCACGTATCTCTCTCGCCGCACGTGGGACCTACTCTACTTCTGCTTCCGGACGGTCCCATTGCCGGTCCGTTTGCCATAGGAGGGGTGGTAACTGACGCCTCTCAAATGAGTGGACCGATTTTAACGAAATTTGTTAGGGATATTCTCTTAAAACAGGCTGAACGATGTATGAACTGTAAATAATTTTCTAATCTGGCTATTCGTTTCAATATGATGGCCTTTCAATAAAAACCTTTTTGTTTAATATCTCATCTCAATTCTCACATTATTTGAATTAAAATTTCTAAGCAGTCGATCGAGTATCCAAGATATACTTTTTTAATGTTGACATATATTGCGAGACTGATGTCTTAACGCCCGGGCACAGCAATTATTCTCGAAAAAATAATATAATGTGACCCACCTCAGTGGCCGCGTGGTCGAACGCGTTACTCTTGTAATAGGCTAGACTGCCAATGACGGGGAGCTCAAGGTTCTAATCTCAGTCGGGTGTACTTTGGGTTGTTTTTACAAAATGATTTTCCACTCTCCCCCACACAAAAGTTGATACACTTCCTTTAAATATAGTCTTCTTATTTCCTAAAACCATAAGTGTGATCAGTAAATAATCGTATAAGCTAAACGCGTTGCTAAAAAAATTAATGTAATGGATTATTTAATTCAGTATTAATAATTTGCTTTTATATACTTGATCAGAAGGATAAATCCGACGAGAAAGTATAAGAGATATTTAAACTTGAAATACAATTATAAATTTTAGGGTGAAGATGTTGGGGACGCAAGTTAAGGACTGTGTTCTCTCAGTTTTTATAACAACACTTTTTTTTTTGCCAAAATAAGTCAAATATTGCTTCAGTAGAATTTATTTCTAGGGCTGGAGCCGAAACAGTTTAATGGCGTGTGTTCAAACATTCTATTTAATTGTTGGTGACCTGGTGGTCTAGGGGTAAGGTGTCAAGACTTCTGTGCTGGGGCCGGGGTTCAATTCTCGGTCCCGGTACAGATTTATCTGATTACCAAACCCTTCCTTCACCTCTGACAAGACATCTTGGGAATGTGAGGAATGCCA
>CABFOW010001437.1:0-35273 GCA_902141385.1 Timema californicum
ATACATACATACATACATACATACATACATACATACATACATACATACATACATACATACATACATACATACATACATAAACCAAAAAGAAATAGAAAATTATAAAAAGGGTTTTCTGTAATTCTCTGAGCTAAAACAGCATTCCATTGCAAAAACACAGACTTAATCTTATATATAATGTCTTAATGTATCATTATACCGTGTGGACGGTGTAAAGCTAGAGACCAAATAGGTCATAATAAAAGAACAAGTCAAAGTATGTAGGCGCAATAACCCTTATACTTCACTTTTAATAGGCTTAGAGTAGAACTTTGCTTGTTTCATCTTTCACTGTTAATTACTTTGATCCTTATTGATTGTAATTAAACACCGATTAGGTTTTTTTAAACATGAAGTTTTACAGCTATTTCCATTTGAAAGTGAACTCAACGTATGACAAGTTAATAAATAATTATTATTTTGTATTTAATGGTTTCAAAACAAAATAATATAGCCTATTAAATGGTTGAATATATTTTAATAAAGAAATTATTTTCATTTATTTATTTAATATAAATATGTATTAATTAAGCATAAATTAAACTAGAAAAATAATTTCATTAAATTTGTTCAATTACTTTTAAAATTCAGACATAATAAAGAATTATAAATTTAATAAAATTATAACAATTGTGTCTTTACTTTTCTTCTAAAATTGGTTAAGATTTATATAATATTTTTATATCTTACATATTGATACGTGCTTAAATATACTAGGGTTTTTGTTGATTCTCTAGTAGAACTTTATGCACAGTTATGAATACAAAAGTTTATTACATTAAAAATATACTATCGATATGTTAATTAATATTTTGTATTGCCAGTGATTCAATACATAGGTGTGATTGGCACAACTATAACAATAAATTTTAAAATATGTTTTACTCAAAAAGTAAAAGTTTGCATTTAATATTTATATTACTAGTGTGTGTACTATAGTTATGTGAGTAATACTTCGTACATTATATATGTTTATAATATATGATGTAATATTGTATATTGACTCAAGTCAAAAATAAAATAAAAATTATTACATGTAAATGAGGCTTAAACTAGATATATTTTTAATTATATTTCTAAATAATATCATAGTGATCTAGAAATATAGATATACAGATATTAATCGATATGTAAAACAATTGTTTCAAAACATTTGTGAAATATCTACACTTTTTTAATATACTAATCATAGTTTGAATGTTTCTGTAATCCTAAAAAAGGACTTTCTAGTTTTAGATTGAATATTAAAAAATATATTTAAGTGGCTGTATATATAATAATACATGCATGTATTTAAAGGAATGAAACTACGGTGTGTGAATAGGTAAAAACCTATGTTTACTGTTTATTTTAATATTGCTTTAGTGAATTATTAAAGTTAAAATATCATTTGAATGTTTTTTTAATGCAGCATTACATTTCTGGGTTAAATCTAATTTAATTAAGATAATAAATTGTTTATGAAATAATATATCTCTCACAAACTTCCCCTGTTCTTCTACCCAAAGAATTCATCTCCTAATTAAACACTAATCATGCAAACAGGTAATTATAATAATTGAGCATGGCAAAGAATTTTAAAATTACAAATAAAAAAGGAGTCACTTCTATTGTACAACGCACTGAAAATTACTCTACCTTGAATGTTTATCAAATTATCTCAATTGTTCTACTCATTAGCATACTATTGTACACAGATTAAATACATATACTTGACTAGGTATGTCAGAATAGCAAAAAAAACTCAAAGAAACTAATCTAGTTGGATGTTTCTGTAAAGAAAATGTAATTAGTATGCCATGATTCAACTAGGATAGTCACACACACTGCAAAAAACGTAATGTAAAATAGTAATTGTTAATTAGATATGCATGAACAAATTTGAGTGAAGTAACGTTAAATTAATGCTTGAATCTTTGAACTTGTATCTATTCTCTCGCCCGCTCCCCCCAAAAAACACTTGATTTATGTAATTATTTGTTAGTACACCTATAATGTATTATTATTAATAATAATATTTAGCACCGCATCTTACTACCCGTTCAGGTTATGCGCTTTAAGTACTAATTACTCTAATTGATTAGGACTTGGGAAGGTTGAATTAGAGGAAGTGAACCCAAATTTGCGTGGAGGGAGAATGGAAAACCGCTTAGGAAAAACCACCTCCAGTTCACCCGAACCGAGATTCGAACCTCGATCTCCACGTCCTCAGAAGTCGAGCTTCAACACGACAAGCGCATTAGCCAACTACGCCACCGTGGCGGGTTATAATTCATTAGAATGTGTGTTTGTAAATTTGTATATAAAAATAATTATATATAATTATATATATGGAGCCATTATTATTAATCATTGATTAGATTCTTAAATTTATTCTTTTAAATAGATACATTAACTTACAAAATACTACATATTTTAAAGCCTACATGTAAACAAATCCTCACTTCCTAGATTCCCTGAAATTGTAGATAATGTAAATATTTTCTAATTTTATTGATTGAAAATTTACCAATTAAAGAAGCCATAAAATGAAATCTTCTATAGAAATTAATATTTATTATAAAATTAAGTTTCTCACATTTTATTTAATATTTTTAAATTTTGTAAATCTAAACAAAAATGATTTTTTTCTTGATTTTAATACAAACAATTTAATTTTGTTGTACACTTTACATATTATATAATATATTAGTTTATTTTATTAAATATGATATATTTTATTATAGAAACTCTCTATTAAATTTCAATTTAGAAAAATTTAAAGTATTTCAGATTTTACCGTTTAATGTAGATGGTTAAAGAAAGTAAAATTTTAATTGAGCTAGAGCCACTGTTTCAATGTCAAATTATAACCTCCGCTTAAGATGTTTATTTTTCATTTCAATGTTGGGTTATTACTTTACCTGAGCTTAAGCTCCAGGCTTCACTAACTCGAAGAAGGTGTAGAGGTTAGTGAGTAAACCTTAAGTTAATCACCGTAGATAACAACATGGCCACCACTATGTCAGCTGACTGTTATTATTATTATTATTATTATTAGCACCGCGTCTTACTACCCGTTCGGGTTATACGCACTTACGCTAATGTGTAATGGTGGGGTGATTGTGAGTTGAAATGGAGGACCTACAGTTTAACGTGGAATCCGAACCACGGTGGAGGTCTGGAATTCGCCACATTCACAAGATTTCTTGTCAGAGATGAAGGAAGGGTTTGGTGATCAGATAAATCTGTGCCGAGACCAAGGATTGAACCCCGGACTCCAGCACAGAAGTCCAACACCTTAGCCCTAGACCACCACATCACCAAACTGACTGTTCAAAACATTCCAATGTGTGTTGTTGGGTTTAGTTAAGATTAAGTTTAATGATGCTATTTGATTCAGATTAACATTTTCATTAAATGAAAGATTGTTTTAACAAGCGTAAAAGTCCTACATTTTTAACAATAACTAATAATTATTTTGAAGAATTTGTTGAGCTAAATTTAAAAAATTTAAAGATTTAGACTTATGAAAACTATTGCCACTGATGTTAGAGATTATTAGAGATAGTTTTGAAAGATAGAAAATGAGAGCTTAGCTATTGGAGGTATAAAACGAATAAATGAAAAATATATAAACTTAAGGTGATTGTCACTATTAAACAAAATATTAATGTAAGATTCTTTGATGATTGAATAGTTTGGCCAAAGGAATATATGTAGGCATAGCCTATAATTTGGCAGCCAGTCATATCAATTGAAAGTGGACCTTTCCGATGATAAATGTATTATATATTGCATATTTATGTATAAAAACAACTTTTATTTGCATATTTGATTCTTTTTTTCGAACACTTCATAAAGGTCTAGGCATATTTGTGTTAAGTCCCTTAACCTACGATTATTAAAAATTCACTTAAAACATGAACCTATTTGTTGATAAAAAAAAAATTATTCACACACAGCTGTGGTAGCCTAGTGTTTAAAAACTAAAAACTTTGTAGCTATGTAGGACCTTATTGCAACTAATTGTCACGTCTATGTTCTGTAGTGTAAACAATTTCCCTTTTTTCTCTACTAGTTTTACTCTACTTATTAGTGTAATAGTTTTTGGAGAGAATTGTCAAAGTTTTTCGTAAAGCCCTAAGCCTAGTTGTATTAAATAGGTATACTGTGGTATCATAATTAAAGTTTCCCTTGGAACCCGTTAAAAATTTCACACCAAGCTGGTGCTTATTTAAAAACAAATAATGTCGCCCTTATGATTTAACCAAATCAACACTAGCAAATTAAATAATAATTCAGTAGAAAAATATTAAACTGATGTTCGAAATTTTAATTTAAGGTATCTAGGTTTTAAGTTATTGGTAATTATTGGCTTATAAAATATTATAATATGTAATTAGTAATCATTTTTATTATTACAAACAACTCCCAACTGTCAAAAAATAATATTTCAAGCATTATTAACACTTTTTCTTGAAATATATGATATGGCAATAAGCCGTGACAGGTGAGTTTGATTTAATAATTGTTCATCGTAACAAATATTTTTATTGATTTTGGGTTTAGCTTAAATCGATTCTTCGTATTCTTTTGAGTAGAAAATTGACGTTAAATTCTTATTTACTTACTAGTTTGTATAAAAAAAAAGTATCTTATATGTAGTGTTTATTGCACACCCTCCTTAACCCTTTCTAAACACTCTAGTTAATTACTAAGCAGGATAAGATAATCATTAAGGGCCACTGTTTCAATGTCAGGTTTTGTCAAAGTTAAATTATAACCTCAGCTTAAGGTGTTTACTACCTGTTTCAATGTGAAGTTATCAAATAACTTAAGCTTAAACTCCAGGTTTCACTAACTCGAAGAAGGTGTAGAGGTTAGTGAATAAATCACAAGTTAACTACCGTAGAGAACAATATGGCCATCACTCTGTCAGCTGACTGTTCAAAACATTCCAATGTGCGTTATTGGATTTAGTTAATATAAAGTTTAATGATGCTATTTGATTCAGATATTTATGATATGCTGGATTGTTTTAACAAGCGAACAATCCTACATTTTAAACAATAACTAATAATTATTTTGAAGAATTTGTTGAGTTAGATTTAAAAAAAAAAATTTAGACTTACGAAAACTATTGCCACTAATTCGTTAGAGATTAATGAAGATAGTTTTGAAAGATAACAAATGAGAGCCTAGCTATTGGAGTTATAAAAGGAATAAATGAAAAATATATAGACTTAAGGTGATCGTCAGTATTAAACCAAATATTAATGCAATATTATTTGATGATTGAATAGTTTGGCTAAAGGAATATAAAAATAACTAGCCTCTATTTTGGCAGCCAGTCATATCAATTGAAAAGTGATCCTTTACAATGCTTTATTTATCTAAACATTGCAAAGTTATGTGAAAAAACCACTTTTATTTGAATTTTTTATTCCATTTTCTAACACTTCATAAGGGTCAAGTTAAAGTTTCACTTAAAACCTGAACACATTAGTCGAAAAAATCATATTCACAAACCGCTCTGGTAACCTATAAGTTGATGGTGCATAAAATCCGGTATATATAGGCCACTTTTATTTATACAAAATAGCAAGTAACAAATTATTATATAGAATAGTTTACCTTCATAAGGATATGGAGTATCAAATGAAACCTTACTCATATTATAATTATTCGAAAAACCTTTTTGTGTCTGCGACATTTAAACAACTCACCAAAACCATACAAAAACGTAGATATTAAACTGATGTTAAAAATTTTAATTTGAGTTATTTGGTTTCAATTGGTGGTAGTTACCGGGTTATTAAAGTACTATAATATGCAATTAATAATCCTTTTTACTATCATAAACTATTCCAAACTGTCAAAACCTAATATTTCAAGAATTATTTACATGTTTTTCTTGAAACATTAGGATCCCGCTCAGCGATATTGCAATACTCTTTGACTTAGGTGAGTTTGATTCAATTGTTTATCATAACAAATAATTATATTAGTTTTGGTTTTAGTTTAAATCGTTTCTCCATACACTTTTGAATAGAAGGATGACAGTAAACTTTTATTCATTTACTAGTTCATGTAAAAAAGTACCTTATATGTACTGGTTTTTGCGCACCCTCCAGCCCCTTTTTTAAACACTCTAGTTTTTTCTTAAGCATGTTAAAATAAATAATTAAACTTATTAAAAATAGTGTAATAGTTTTTGGAGGGAATATTAGCATATAATATATTAGTAAAATGTGTATGAAACATGCAAAAGACTCGCAAATGTATTTAAAATTAAATTATATAATGATTATTAACGCATTTCAGGATTAATTTATTCACATTTTCACCAACAACTATTTTTGTTCAAGAGATATTTGAGTAAAAATATACTAACAAACTCTGAATTCAACAAATTAACTCCAAGTCAACTAACTTCCACATAAAAATCCAATCAAACAATCAACTACGGTAACCTCAAGTTGTAACTCGATGTTATCTTAAACCTCAATTTAGTTAACTAGTACTTTAAAATAACATTGAAACTTTGGCTCTTAATGAGGTATATATAAACTTTAGACATAATTTATAGAATATCGTATGCTTTGTAAGATATTTTACGAGTGTAGTTTTATAGTGTATGGTCAAGAGTATTAGGCGCCAATAAATATAGGTGTTAAGTTAAAGACAGGAATGTTTTCATAAAATGTAAATAAGGAGCTTCTTGCCCTATTTATTTCGTTTCTAGAAAATTATTTTCTTACTAGCTCTATGGCACCATGAACTCGAAAGTTAATTGACGCACTTACAAACGTACACCACCTATCCCTCTCTTCAGATAGTTATATCTAGTCCACCTCACTACACCCTATCTCTTTCAGGACCATTCTAATGCTATACTCTCATCTACGTCTAGGTTTTCCTAATACTCTCTTCCCATTGGGTCTACCCGTCAATATCTTGAACAAGGTTCTACATTCTTCCATTCACGCTGGATGTCTTGCCCACCGTAATTTACGAGACTTGGTTATCATAACAATGTATTGTGATAATTACAGGATATGTAACTCATCATTATATAAATTCCTTCACTCTCAAGCAGATTCATACCCCTTAGGACCAAATATCTACCTAAGCACCTTGTTTTCGGGCACCCTAAATTACTTCTCGTGGTGTAAGGTAAGATACCATGTTTCACATTCATAGAGAAAAACCGGTTAAACTATTATCCAGGATTTGCGTGGAAGGAGTAAGAGGAATCAATTTAGTAAAACACACCATTATAACTCTGAGTCAGGATTCAAACCCCAACCCCCTAGACATCAGCAACACAGACGCGACGATCTTGTCGTTTAGTTAACGTGACCACTAATGCAAGCATGTTGCTATCTATATAATCATATAAAGATGAAAGCCCTGACTCATCGCCATATCTCCCGAACCTGTAGACCTGGAATATAAATTTGGCAGGGAGGTTCCTTTCAAGTCTAAGGCATCAGATATAGAGATTTTTTTTTCGAAATTCAACTCTGAATGAGATAAAATAGGCAGTTGTAATATTTTGAGCGTCAAAAAAATGTGAAATATGTTAGATGTAAATCAGAAATTTGTTAGGAAGGCAGCCATATAAATTTAAAATTAGAAAATTAAAAATGGTGCTCTAAGAACTGGGTGTGGTGGAGGGCTTTAATCCCAAAATATATTTTATATGCGAAAGAAAATAAAAATTTGGCTTTATAGGTAGAGTGACGAATTCAGATAAGATAGCCTACTAACGACAGCCGGACATTTAACGTCCTAATTTGATATAATTTGATGCGGCTTACCCGTGCGAAGAACGGGTCAAACTTCTAGTTTAATATATTATATCTATGTTAAGTCATACATAATAATATTCCTGCTAAGAAAGGGTAATAGTTTTAACTAAAAATGTATATTTGTTAGCATGAATATATGTATAAAATCAAAAAATAAATTAACCAATTTAGCGGGTGTGCGCATCAAAAGAAATGCTTATCTTATTTAATTTTCTGGTAACAGAGAGGTCGGGTCATGAATCCAGTTTGGGTGTGATGATTTATATATATATACATATATATATAAAACCCCAATAGTTTAATGAATTGAGCAAAATTTTACTCATTCCATGAATTGGCGTCTTCACTTGACCGTTTCGTAAACCAGGCAAAAATTGCATTACATTTCATGAACTGGAACTTATTGTATTTGAAATTGGTTTTATAATATTATATTAAACAAACTCAACCTGATTCAAACTAGCTTTAAATTTTAATATGATTAAAAGCTAAATTAACTCAAAGATCAATCTTATTCTTCGATTTCCCACGGTCCAGTTCATGAAATAGAATGTTCATGAATATGGTAGCAAATCACTGCACAATTTATGAACTACACTATTTATTTTATTTTTTGCACATTTCGTGAAATGGTTAGGAGGAAAAGCCAGTTCATGTAATTGGCCAAAATTTCACCGATTCATCAACTGGGTGAAATTACAAAGGTGGTATAACATATATAATAATTAATCATATAGTTATATAGTTAAATGCGTTTAGTGTAGTAGGAAATAAGATGCAGATAAGAATATATCTTCAGTATTAGTCAAGCCCAGTATAAATTGAGCTCTAGACAGCCTGCAACCCCCTAGTAAATTCGTTTACAAAGCTAGAAACTACAACTAGAAGACTTTCCATAGTAGCTCTCCAAAATTCCTTAGTAGCCATATTGCTCATTTCTTCACAAAATGTATTATACTTTTCACAAAATTAGATGAAATATTAAAAATATCAATCAAACATGTAAGTAAAACTTGTCTCAACACAAAATGATTTTTTCCTCCCCTCGCCCCCCGTAGAAAATGGTCTCACGCCTACTTCTCAACACTATCGTTGATATGTGAACGTACCCCTTTTAAAAGTTGGAAATTCGAGTCCATCTCTGCCACTGGGTTTTGATTCGTCTATCAAAATCCCTCATTCATTATCCCTAACTACTAGTTCTACTCTTTCTTCTTATTATTTCCCTTGGAATAAACCTTCCTTTTATTTTCTTCTGATTCCTTCCCTCGCATCTTGCATATATTACTTTTCACTATATCATATTTACTCTATCTAATATACCCTCTTTTATATTTTTTAATACTTATATATTTTTTAAATATATATATATACATTCTCCTTCCCTTATAATATTTAATAGAACCGGAATCCGGATCGTCTTTTACAAACCTTTTAATTTTTTTTTTTTGCTACGGTCCAGTGCTTTAAACCTGCCTGAATTCTTGATAAACAGGTCCAATCTAGCAGTCCATACTGGTCTTGGGACTTCTCCCCCATCTTTCAACTAGTGTGTTCCTGTCGTCTACACCCCCCACTCCCCTCTCTCTCATCACCACGTAGCTGGACCGTTAGGAAGGCTAGATGCTGCTGTATACACAACTATATAAACCCCTTCCCCTTCCTCCCCGCCTACCAACCTACCAACCTATTTGCTGCTGGGAGATGAAACGTATTATGATATTGGCCGTGACGACTTGGATTTGGCGGGAAGCAGGATACCAGATTGCAAAAAAAAAAAATAGGTAAGGGTTGGAAGGGGACTTAAGGAAATACTCCGCTAAAACTAGATATCTTAGTCCTCTTTCTCAATCTCTCTCTCTCTCGCTCTCTCTCTCTCTCTCTATATATATATATATATATATGATAATATCATATAGGATATATATTATAATAATTTAGGATAGTTCTAGACAATTTTAGATTATAGTTCACTACCATCATCAGAATAGAAATATACTTTCTTAAATCAAAATTTTGCACATGTAAGGAAAAAATTCTGAAGTAATTGATGTAATTAAAATTGATTGACAGGTTGTTTTTCAATATCCCACGTTTCTTACCATAGTATATATATATATATATATATCATTGATACCATTGTAAGTAAATATGTATTGGTCTGAAGTTGTATGAGGGAGATTATTGTTTATTTTTTTACTGAAAGCAGTCCGGTGTATGAATAGGACTTTTGAAGGGAAATTAAACTAGATTTTTTGCACTGGTCTTGCTTGACACGTGGAAGTGAAACGGGCTCTTGACGCCATCTTGGAAAACGTTTTGCCACCAACGTGGTATAAACATTCTATATTATTACTCTTAATGTATTTTGGGCTTTGAAATTTACATAATATAATGATCTTTATTTATTTCTTCACTTGGGAAACGAATTCGTCAGTGTTGACGAGTGAATAGAGGGGCTGAATATTGTTTTGAGTTAACGTTACCTGGCTTCGAGGACTGCCTACAACGATCTAGTTTTTTCTTTCACCACGTCTTCCTACCCATTTGGGTTAACGTGGGTATACTATAAGCTCATTTTTTTAGGATGTGGAAGATTTAATTTAGTGGAAGTGTACCCACATATAAGTGGAGGAGAAGTGGGAAACCATTTAGGAAATACCTTCATCAGTACACCCAACCAGTATGTGAGTCAAGATAGCCCCAGCGTTGTTGTCAGTCCAGTATATTTCGAGTGTTGGGTTGGACCCGGCTTGTTAGACCTTTCTCGACTGAGGGCTGCATAGTAAGTTATTGAGGATCTGGCCGTAGGCCATACACGAGATTTAAAATACATAGCTCTCAGTTATAATGAACACACATACACACATACCCATACACACATCCACGCCCATCCATAAATACAATACACAAGTAACATTAAACTTACGTTTATGGAAACTAAATGGAAATTAACTAGCATTTACGTCAGCTACAAAATCCTAATTTGCTGTTTATTTCTGCAATTTGAAATATTTCAATCATAGCTGGTGGGCCACACAAAAAGCAATCGGGGGTCGCAAGCAGCCCGTGGGCCGTGGGTTGGATATTACTGGGTTAGACCTTGTGACCACCAAAGACGGATAGTATCAATTCACTGTCTTGTTTTCCTAAAAATCAAATCTATTTGGCTAATGTTGACAGCATAGTATTAGGTATGGTATTATAATAGGCCTAATATTATTATAAATTAGTTTGTAACCCATGGAATGGTGTTTTATATTTTAATATTGTGTTTTTTGAAGTGTACAATAGATCCTTACTACCAAATTTATATAGTTTGATGTTTTAATATCTAAGCATGGGAAGTTTGATGTCTGAAAGTGAATATGATATATTACTTTATTTCAAAGTATATTTATTTTAAATTTATTCACTTCTCATTTTTTTCACCACGTACATTCCTTCTTCTCTTATTGGTAACAGTCTTACCTTGACAGATTGCACTATGGCCCTATCATATAAGCTGTATCATAGTGGTATAATGCAAGGTAAGGTTTTTACTCTACAGAGTAAATGATGGGTGCCGATTATGGGCTATAAGTATATTTACACAAATGTGACAGGGATGGGGAAGGTAGAATTTAGAGTGAATATACCCTAATTTGAACGTTGGAAGTAGAGTGGTACACAATGCTAGCAAAATAACACCACAATAATTAGAAATAACTGTGAATCACTGACCTCACCATCAGAGGATTGAATCCTTGGCTCACCTTCCAACCAATATGAACATTAATTGGGATGTGAGCTTCTAAAGGATTTTGAAAAGAAACACAAATATTCGTTTAACATAAATACACATTAAATGAGACCAAATAAAATTAAAATTAATTTTTCCTCCAATATTAAAAAAAATATAAAAAAAATTCTATCAAACATAACATTTTATGCGTTCAAGGTATATTCAAAAATATATAAAACTAGTACTTGGGATATAACAGTAACCTTCAATTCACCCGTGAGGGACTACTTTTTCATACAACGGATCAATTAAATTTGAACTATTTTTTAAAATCTATAAGTACACTTTACACTAATTTTATAGAGATAAGAATAATTTTGATAAATTTGACTACATTCATTTAAAGTAGATAATGGGAAGACCAAAGTGATAAATCCCTTTTGCAAAACTATTTTCAGCACACCCGGGCAGTATACAAAACACGCCCTTTCTCTTACCGATAGCCGAGTATATTTTGAGCTTGACACATTAAGCCATGAGATCACATTTCTCTAAATACCAATATCTCAGCAATCCTAACCATATTCAAGGTAATTTGATTTTAATATTTTTTTTTCAAGGTGCTTATTTCTAGTAAAATGTTTAATTTGTATTCACGCTAATGTTTAAAGGATTATAAAGGTTTAATTTATAATAAATGTACCCTCATTTTCGTGGAAGGAATATGGAAAAATATTTAGTAGAAGTCACCCTTGGTGATCACGACCGGGCTTATAACCCTGATCTCCCAGTAAGTAAGGGTCATGTCTATTGCGAGTGACTAATTTAACCAATTGGCCTATTAAGCGGGTCTTAACAACTCTTGTATTCTTATCATGAGCATTATGTATGTCATTTGACCAAAAACATTTTAAATGAAGATAAAAGGTCTTGGTCGATTATCTTAATTCCCGTGCCCTTTATTCCTCTTCAAAACCTTCTTAATTAAGTGAAACAGCATTATATTTAAATAAATGCACGTTATAACCCATATATATATATATTGGCTTCCAACGTATACCAATACAAATTAAGTTTATATATATATATATAATAGATCAAACGTAAAAAAATCCAAAGTTGAGTGACGCTTAGCCCCCGAGTTCAAAGTCTGGTCTTTTATCGCTCACCTAACTCTGATGAATAGTAATCTATTTGAATTTAGTTTATCTTCCGACTAGTACCTAGCTAATTTATTGTGATTACTTTTATTTTATCTACGAGACACTCCTATTAGGATGTACTTCACTTGAAATTACGCCTGATATAGCAAAATACTTTCTTACCTTTTATCTTTCTTGCCAACTAATTAAAGGTAAATATTTTGAAAATGCTAATACGATATTTCTGATTAAAATGGCTTCTCTGAAACTTTAAAATACCAAAAATAACCTTAATTATTTTAAAATTTTCCATCTAACCCAACTGTACAAGTTTTTTTTTTAGAAAATAGCTTTGATTTAAAATTTTCCATCTAACCCAACTGTACAAGTTTTTTTTTTTAGAAAATAGCTTTGATTCTCATAATTTTCCTTACTCTCATAAGTGCGAAATTTTGCGTGATATTTTATCTTAAAATTAAGCGGTTTTATTATTTATTAAACGTTTATAAGATTTTTAAAAAACTCAAAAACTAAGGATTTAAGGTCACGGGAATCTATCGGTGCTTTTCTATTCCATTTTTGCACCAATTATATTTTTAACTAATTAACCAGTTCTTAAATTATGCGGGGTTTCGGAAAGTATTCAATATGTTTCAGCACTATATAGTTTTCTTTCCATATATTATTACTCATCAGTGATATACAGATTTTAATTACTCAAGTGGAATAGCAAACCTACTCATATTGGCAAGGAAAGATAGGGGGGAAGTAATTTATGGAAAGCCACCCTCAATACGCCCAGCTAGTATTTGAGCCCCAACCTCCCCATTACTTATAATTTTGACGAGGATAATACTTTAAGGAAACTTTTCCCATGAGCTTGATAAGATTTTTTTAAATAGTTATATTTGTTTGATAATGATGTACAGTACATTACTTTATGTTTAATTAATGGAAAAGCCTATAGCAATTTAAGTAAAGGTGTCACTCTTAAAAGGAAAATGTGTAAGCACTTGACCACAAATTATTTTATTTTTCTGTTTCTAAGGCTATATATATTATACGATGATTAAACTAATCATTTAAATGTTCAATGTTTATTATATGACCTTAGTATTTAATTTCTGCGTTATATGCTGAGAGGTTATTGTGATTAACTCTAATATTACAGGGAATGCCAGGCCTCCACAGTGGTTCGGATTCCACGTTAAACTGTAGGTCCTCCATTTCATCTCACAATCACCCTACCATATACACATTAGCGTAAGTGCATATAGCCCGAACGGGTAGTAAGACGTGGTGCTAATAATAATCTAATATTACAAATATATACAATTAAATAATTAGCAAATAAATGGTTGGATGAGTTGAATAACCGTATTATTTTTGGTGGTAGTACTTATGAGATATTTTACACACAAAAAACCCCACTGAAAATTTTAAATATATTCATTTTTTTCTATAGTGACTTTTATAAGGCAAGAATAACTGAATAACTAAGAATAAATAGCTAATACACTAATTGCTCGCATTGCATTGGCAATTGAAGCTGATAAACTAAACAATGTTGGTTTAAACTATGGAGTAATATTGATTTCTTATCGATTCTGCACTTACATTTAATTTTGATCTCTTTCTTTCCAGCCCCTCCCCTGGTTTCCGTATTATCCGACATTTCTGTTATTCATACACCTGTTGGCCCCATTTAGGTTAGATAATTGAGTATCTACTATATTTGGTGGGAGATGGGGGTAATGGTTCAAACCACTCCGCTCCACCTTTCCTCAATGACTACGTCACTGCACAGATTTCTCTTCACACCCTCCCATAAAAGTCACATACTCCATTTTACTTCTGGGCTCCAGTTCATCCCTAACTGAAACCTGGCAACAATGACAACCTCGTGTGTCCTGCTTTGTATTGTTTGAAGAGAGTTGTTTTCGCCACAGAGCCATCTAGTGGTCCAGTGTGACAATAATAGAAAATCCTCTGTGAAGTGAGAAAAACAATTTGAAATAAATATGTGAGATGTATATTTTAAGAAAAACTTCATAAATATTCCAGATAGGAGTTAGGGTTGGACTAGTACATTTATTCCCCTTATACAAGCAACCCCAATATGTAACGCCGTTCCCCCAACTAGGAGATGACGAATGATTAATTCTTAAACAGATCAAGAGGAACTAGGAGGCAGATATTGGGACCCTAGTTCTCGATCATCCGGATTTGCCCATTTGCTTTACTCTTCGTTTAATCTGAAACGTATCAAGCTTACCTTTATGTTTCCATTATGGCGTAGATTATAAGATAGGACCATAGCATAGTTGATCAGGGAAAGATGACTACTTTTTAGAGTAAATTAAGTATTCACTATACATTAATAATATAAAACCTAATATGTGATCGGTATTTATGACTGATTGAGTCTGTTTAGTAAACCTGATTCACGATCGTGCCTAGAAGAACTAGTTATTTGTGCACAAATTCGTCCTACCCCCACCCATATATTAACGCAAATGTTCTAACTTTTAGAAATAGATATATATTAGAAGAATTACGTAAATAGATCTTATGAAAAATGAATGTTTATAAACATGTGTTTTTAATGGTACACATTCATGTAAAGTCGTCCCGCCATCTGTTGACTGTCAGATCCCAACTGAAGGTGTGGACTAATGACGGCCACGCATTATTCAGTTCTAATCGACAGTCTTGGCCTCTAAATCTTAAATCTGATCAAACAATCCATATATCAAGGCTTCCGGAATATTCAAACACTCATTATTTGACAACAGTCCTAGATACTCGCTTTGGCGATGACAGGAAGAACAGGTTTCGAATCCAGATCCAATGCCCTGAGGGTGTTTTCTCCTAAATAGTTTTACATTCTCGCCCTTAACACATTAGCGTAATTAGTACACAAGTGTATATCCCGGATGGGTAGTAAGACGCTGTAACAAAAAAAGGTTCCATACAACGAGTTGGTTCCTGTTCCTAAATGATTACAAATAAAACCATGGTTCTTATAAGTAATTAAAAAAACCGTTTATATTTAATAATATTGTTAATTTGTAAAAATAAAGTGAAATAAAAAAGTATCGTATGAAAGTTTTAGGAAAAATAAGTTATCCACAAATTTCAAAAAAAAGAAAAATTATAAACATTAAAAAAATATTTTGGAAAATGAGGATACGGTTATTGCTTTAGTACCATTCGTATTTTCATAATTTGCGGGAGTAGATTGTTCGAAAGGAAAACAAGAGTAATTATTTCTTAGTTGGATATTGTGTATTGGTGGAAAGCTTCATAAATGTAATCAGCTTGTTTTTGGTGCAAATTAGAAGTAGCCAACAACTTTAATAATCAGGTTTTTATATGTAAACTATATAAGTGGCATTCATTCTTCGTTTAAATTATAAGTGGACTTATCTTGTTTATAAATATTTATTGGAGATATAAAGACAATAAAAAAGAGGACTTGTTGTTAGCCAAATTACTTATTTTTATATGTGCATTTTAACCAAATACTTCACTTTATTGAAAGTTTAGGACTGAAGGTCGTAGCTACATTCAACCCACATACACAAACAGTTTTGTGAGTGATTAGAGGAAATTAATGGCAGATATTTCAGACTTGGAATCCATTACAACTGTAAGTGAATGATCACCATTCAAAAAAAGTTACATTGCCATATTTTTTTTATGTATATTTATATAGATATTTGTTTTAAAATTTATTTCGACGTATCAACATATTTTATTTTTATACGAGTTTCATGTCTAAAACTAAATTTATTAAGGTGGGATGGATGGGTATGCGAGAAGTAGACAGTGTTTTCTCATTTTTTTATGGCAAAACATGTAGTCCAAAATAAACAAAATATTGCTTCAGTACAAACATCTAGCTTACATTTCTTCACATGTTGATATCAACATATTTGTCATGAGTATGGTGGCATCATCTAATTGACTCTTTAAATGGAAAGAAAATGTCATTAATTTACAGAACACCCTTGAAAGAGATATTCAAGAATTGTTGTGCTCACCATGAGAAGAAAATTTATTTCTATGTTTGTACTGAAGCTATATTTTATTTATTTTGGCAAAAAAAAGTTTTGCCATAGAAACTGCATAATAACTGGAACGTTTCGTATTAATTGGAATAATTCTACCTCCAAACTGGGGTTTCATTCACACAAGCGAAATTGATAAAAGAAAAATTAGGCCTACTTTAAAGTCAGCTCTGTGTCTTAATTTATCATTCAAATTCGTTTGACTTCTATTAATTGCATACACTCCCAAGAAAGTACAAGGGTGTACTGGATTATATATAGCTCTATTTTACTGATGGGCAAATGTTTACTAGCATCCGTAGATAGCTTGAAAGAAAGGATTAAATTGGGGCGACCTCTATAGCTTTCTTTCAATACATGACAAATTTGACCCGCCTCCGTAGCTTGCTTACAATAAAGACAAGGAACAATTGACATATTTAGCTTTTTTTCGATAAAACACAAAGTTTAACCATCTCAAAAACAAGACAAAGTGGGACTAGCTACTTACTGAAGCTCTCTTTCTATAGTTTTCGCAAAAATAATACATTGAAAACTGGCTACTTACTGTAGTTCCCTTTATATGAAGGATGGAGTCCAAGCAGTATCCATAGCTTTCTCACAAAGAACACAAAGTAAGACTAGCATCTGTAGCTCTTTAGATCCTTTCTAAGAAGAACCAAACTTTAGCCAGCCTATTTCCGCTACATTATTATTATTATTACTATTATCACCACGTCTTACTTCCCGTTCGGGTTATACGCACTTACGCTAATGTGTATTGGTAGGGTGATTATGAGATGAAATGGAGGACCTACAGTTTTAATGTGGAATCCAAACCACGGTGGAGGCCTGGCATTCCCCACATTCACAAGTTGTGATTAATACACGTCTTGTAAGAGGTGATTCCTCACATTCACAAGTTGTGATTAATACACGTCTTGTAAGAGGTGAAGGAAGGGTTTGGTAATCAGATAAATCTGTGCCGAGGATTGAACCCCGGACCCCCAGCACAGAAGTTTGACACCTTACCCTTATACCATCAGGTCACTCTATTTCCGCTACAGATTATCGTAATGTAAACCATAGCCTAAGTAATATGATAAGTAGGCCCAATAAAGCCTGCGTTGACAAATAGTTATATAAGCTTTAAAAATTGGTTTGTTTGACTAGCGATCATTTTAGAGTAAACCTATGTTTAGTGTTACTAGGTTAAAGTGCATAAATATATGCTATAAAATATATTTATTTAGAAAAAAAAATGTTTCAAACTATCCAAAATTCGATAAAATGTGGTTGTAATTTCTAATAGATACACAAGATTTTATTTTATATTACCATTCGTTGATTATATATTTGAATGATTTTATATCAGAGTTAAATATTTGATACAAATATATTTAGATATATTAGTAAATAAATTCGTTGTAAATTAAGAGTCTTAATTGGTACACAAATTAAGAAATTAAAAAAGAGTTAAAATAATTACTCGGTTATTTAAAATATTCAATACTAATGGTTTAGGTATTTTACTTAAAAGTTATATGAAACTTAAAATTCAATAACAAATATAATCATAAGCACAAGAACTATAAAAAATTGTTAATGGTTTCTTGTATAGTTGCATAAGTACCCTGTTAAATTTAATCTAGGTGAAAATATTTCAACTAATAAATGTAATAGATTATATAACAGTTTAATTATAATGAGATTTAAATATTAATTAAAATTCTATGAAAAATAATGCTTCATATTTATCAAATAATTTTAAAGTTATAGTTATCAGAAGTAACAAACCCAAAGTGACGTAAAGAGTTTATTCTTCTTGTTGCCGTGAAAATACGAAGATGTAATATATATTATTATTTACAAAATGATCAAATTAGGGGTGAAAAACCTTCTAGGACTCAACATTTTGTATTGACGATTGGTAAAGGCTGTAAACTAATATTAGGTTAAATTTTATTAAACACGAGATAATTTTAGAAATATTTGGTATTCTATATTTATGGATGATTTTAAAACTAATTTGTTGAGTAGCCGGTCGATCTTGCAGTAATTTGAAGCCAGCCAGAGTCATTATTTTGCTTGATATCATAAAGACAGGCATCGGGTTGTGTATAAGTGAATTTTCTTGGTTTATNATAACTTTTTTCTCTCATACCTACTTTAAAAAAAAAGTGCACATAACTATGAAAACATATCTTGCCTTACCTCGGGGCAGAGGCAGATACCGACGTTATTTTACAGCCAAGGTTTGAAATCTTTCTCTCTCGCTGAACATTGCATTTTAATGACCTTCTTATGTACGAAGAATGTGATCAGTTTCCAGACTTCAAAAATGGTCCGATGGTACTTTGTCGGTTATTCAACTTTTTTCCAGTGTGATGACACTTGGGCCTTTAAGCCTAGCACGCCTTTGCATGTTTCACTAAGTTGCATAAATATAACAGCCCCAACATGAAATTTAACATACTAGCTTTGCTATTATTTTTAGAGGATCTGTTTGAAAATAAAACATTAATTTTATAGACATATATTCAGCTGATTATTCAGTGCTTGTCAGTTATCACAGTAGATTTTAATTTTATTAAAGAATCTCAAATGTTAATATTGTTTTTTTTAATCGGTACCATTGGGTGCACCGACAAAGGCTTGTATAGTCTGTTTTGAGGTTCAAATCCCAATCAGTGTATGGAATTGTAGTGTTTTCTTATAATGGTTTACTTCTCTCCTCCACCTGATTCTTGTTTTCTTTCTCTCTATTCTATTAACTTAAGTAAGCGGATATCTTAGACATATAGTAAGACAAGTTGGACAAATAAATATTTTCTATAAATACTAATATATTATAATAATTACAGGGGTTAAAATACAATTAAAATATTATTACTTAATATAATATAATATTAAATATATTATAAACCTTCTCAAGGAAAGATTTTCTTTTTACATTGATTACATTTTTAATCCTTAAGACTCTTTGGAGTCCAATTAAGTTGTCACCTATTTATATTTTCCTCTAAAACTAATTTATTATAATATTACAAACTATATTTTTATTGTTATTAAATATGTGTTATCATACCTAATATAAGAGGTATTAATAATATTATGCAATTTGGCCTACCATTTATTATTGAGCCATATTTTTTGATATGTATTTAATTTATATGTGTCACAATTATTTACATATCATCTACACACGTTATACAGGACACTGCCATTGTGAAGTTCCCGATTTCATAAAAAAGAGGTTGAAATATTTAGCCAGGTAATGGTTCTTAAACTTAAGAACTTGACAAAAATTACAATAGGCCTACTTTGAACAGTCAATGGGATTGACTTTAATTAATATTTTATTTGAACACGCATGAAAGATTACAATTGGAGATGGTTGGTTGATTTGTAATTATTTCCTGTAAGTTAGATTTAGTCGGTTGTGTGTTGTGTAACACATTGATAGTGTTAAAATATACTATTACGATTAAAATATTATAACTATCTATGTTTCATAATATTTTATTTATTGTTTGTCTTTGTCAATTTAATAATTATTTGATAAGTAAGTTTTTAACATTTCTAGTCAGTCCTATCACTTATCGTGCTTATGATGAGTAGTTCGACAATTATTATGGTTTGGTTTGAAATTCGATTTTGATACCTACTATTGTCAAAACCAAATTCCATAGATTTACGATGATGACTTCAGTAGTGTGTTAGTAGACAGCCGTAACTGCGTCAATTGTTTGCGGTTGAAATCCATTTTCATTCACTAATAATGTTATGGTATCAGAATTTTAGCATCTTAAAATAACCTTTGACGACCAACCAAGAATCTTTTCATGACCCGTCAATGGTTCGTGACTCCATGTCTGGAAACCACTGTTATACACGATAATTAATTTAATTTTACACCACTTCTTACTTTACTCTGAGCTATTAGCCTTTTAACCATACTAACGCAGTAGAACCGAGGAAATAAGGATTAAGAAGAAGTGTAACAGCATTTTCGTCGAGAGAGGAAGAAACCTTTAAGTGGGAGAGGGGCGGACTATATAATACCCTGCCATTATTCGAAACCCTGGCTCGGAGTCACCGGAAAACCATGGGCCTGACATAATACGCGTGCACCAGGGCCGGATTAATGCATTGTCCTTAGGGATTACGCCCTGGTGCCTCCTCTAGCTGGAGAGCCTCCAGAGGTTAAAAAGTTATTTCGTTTGTGAATGCTGAATCAAAGACCAAAAGGAACTCTAAACTTTCTATTTAAAAAAGGGTTAAATTAATATACTGTATATATATATATATATATATATATATATATAAGGTGTTTAAAACAAACTACTTAGGAAGATATTTGGTCCAAAAAACGGATATGCAGCACAAATGGAAGATTCTAAAACCTTGTTCATGCTGCTGACTGGTAAACCCAATGGGAAAAGACCATTGGAAGGACCTAGACGCAGATGGAAGGAAAATATTAGGATGGACCTGAAGAGAAAGGTCGTAATGAGGTGGATTGTCTAGAGCTACTCAATATAGAAATAGGTCGCATACTTTGGTAGGTGTGGCAATGAACTAATTGAGCTCCCAATGCCATAGATCATGTAAATAATATATTTAGTAAACATATTATGGTCTTGTAAAATTTAGTATTATTTCATTTAACTTAGTTTTTCTTTTGAAAATATTACAGGGGTCCTCACAGTTTATGTAGCTCAGGGGCTTACAAAATCTTAATCAGGACCTGCGAATACCCATCGATGTGGGAAGCAAAACACTTGAATTTATAGTATAGAATCTAGATACACTTTGAAAGTTTTATGGTTATTACACGAAATTCACCCATGGTGGTCAAGCGGTCTCAGGCATCTTTATTGAAACAGACTGGTTTGATCGTAAGGAGTTTGTTGAGGTTTGAATCCCGGCCATGTATACCGGAGACCTTGTGGTATTTCCCCCATCTGGCTCTGGCACTGTGGATATCCCGTTTCTTCTCAAAGATAATTTGAATAATGTTTTTTCTAAACTACCCACTTCATCTTTAATCCCTAGAATTATAAATTGATAATTATGTTTAAAAAAGTAATGACTAAAAAAATACCACAGATTGAATTGGTCAAACCTCAACTCTATGGACAATATTGCAACGTTTTATTATACTTACCATTTAAATTTCCCACTTACAATTGTGGTAAACATTAGTGTTTTTATTTATGTACATACATATGATAATATAGCCAGTTCAATTGAAACAGACTTGTTTGATGGTAAGGAGTTTGATGTGGTTGGAATCCCGGCCATGTATACAGGAGACCTGGTGGTATTTCCCCCATCTGGCTCTGGCACTGTGGATATCCCGTTTCTTCTCGGAGCTAATTTGAATAATGTTTTTTATAAACTACCCACTTCATCTTTAATCCCTAGAACTAGAAATTTATATTTATGTTTAAAAAAGTAATGACTAAAAAAATACCACAGATTGAATTTATCAAACCTTAACTCTATGGACAATATTGCAACGTTTTATTATACTTACCATTTAAATTTCCCACTTACAATTGTGGTACACATTATTGTTTTTATTTATGTACATACATATGATAATATAGCCAGTTCGCGAAATTACCGATCAAATCTAACTTTAGTCACTTAAATCAGCCAAAGCACGAGATATATAATAATGTATCAGTAGTTTGAGATTTGGCCACCAAGTTCTAAACATGTATGTGGGAAACTGCCCAAAGATATTGAAATATATAATAATTTACCATCTAATTTTAGGAGCCTATTCACGCAATTAATCAATATAATGGATAAAAGGTTTATTTACTTTTGTAATGCTCAATTGCTAGGTTAGGCTAGGTTCGACTAGGCTATATTTGGCTAGGCTAAGCTCAGCTAGGATGGGATTTTTATGCACTGGCCAGGCTGCTGTCGTCAATTGGTGCTTTGGCTGGCTAGAACCCAAATTTAAATTGCCCACCGCCCAATTAATATTTCGTAATAAATGTATATATATACATATATATTTATATATATAAAATGTAAATATACTATATAATATACTATATGTCTGCATATTATTATCCTAAAATGTATTTTAAACATTTTATTGGGAAAAGTTATAAATAATAAGCCTTTAATCGATTTTTTAGTTAAATATTTACTCGTCAAATTTTATCAAACTTAAAAATATTCTTAGCTTTCGATGTTTAATTTTAACAAAAACGTATATTTTCCCCCTTCACCCCACGGGGAGAACTTTAAAACAAACCCTCTCCGAGCTCTGTATTTATTTGTTTCATCATACCCTTTAAGTATGAAACGAGTTGTTTTTATTTCTGACCAAAGAAAAATATATTATTTACATATATACACTCATACACAAATCAGAGTTTTCATGGCGATATAAACAAAAAAATGAAAAGCTACACATTTTCTGGGGAAATTAAATTTGCGTTAGAAATACTATTTTTCCGACATCCTTAACCCCTAACCTTTGAAATGAGATATAGTTGGTTAAAATTTGTTAAGCCATTTCTCGTAATTTCTACTAGGGGAAACGGGATTATCAAACTATACATAAGAGCAGAGGTAAATATATAAATACAAATATGAGGAAAGGTATAAATCAAAAATGCAAAAAATAAAAACCTTTAAAATGATAGGTCATTTGTCAAAATCTGTTCATCCATTTCCTTGGAGTTTCTATGACTGGAAACTGGCTTTCAAATTATAAATGAGATACGCGATATATTAATATATCTGTATGTATAAAGTTGTGTCTGTTTATTTGTAATAAAGAATCATGTATATATTTTGAGTTTTAAAATCTTTCATGATCCTTTAAATCACATCAATTGTTCTCTGGTTGTAAAGGGGTCGTGAAATACTACTAATTGATTAGTTGATATTCAAAAAATGGGAGGTACTTTTCTTTCATTTAACATCGAGTTCATCAGGAGAACATCGATACGTTAATCAAATAAACTTTCTAAGAAAGAAAATACATCTTTTGTTGTACAGTTAGAAGGTGGAGAGTTGTGACGATGATGATAATCGTAATAATAATAATATGTGTGAGAATCGGTTAAAAAGATAGGTAGGGTGCCATAAAGAATAAGATAAGAAGTTTTTCAACAAATACATATTCAAATAATTCTATATACAGTCCAAGAGGAAGCTTTATTAGAAGAAAAATGAAGGCATGAGGTGATGGGTTGGAAATGCCACTAAACAATCACAAAAGGATTACTTAGAGAAAGCCTTTAAAGGTGAAAGAGAGAGAAGAGAAGAGATTAGGTTGAAGAGGAAAAGAGAGGGAGATATATTGCACCCAAGACTCCTCTGCAGAGCAGAGGGATATCTGGTTAGACCTTGGTCGTACACAGAAAAGGGTGCTGATGACACCATTAAAACCTCCCTACCTTGTTGCTTGAATGGCTACCCCAACCCCCCCCCCCTTCTTATCATAATACNNNNGGTCGTACACAGAAAAGGGTGCTGATGACACCATTAAAACCTCCCTACCTTGTAGCTTGAATGGCTACCCCAGCCCCCCCCCCCTTCTTATCATAATACCATCGTCCACAGGAGCTGTCATTATATCTGCTGGCAACGGGTTTCCACAATTTAGCGTCACCCTGCTAGAGGCTTCAATTTCTATGAGTCAGTATATGATGTGTGTCTGTATGTAAGCTTATGAAATATTTTTGTAGATATTTTTATTTTTTATATTGTTAAAACAGGAATGATAAAACTCTGACCTATGAGACAGTTTTTTTGGGGGGCAATTGGTTTATTCACAATTATTATTTTTCTCTATTTCATTTTACTACCGGTCTAGAATATCCACTTTATTGCATTAATAAGTTAGAGATGATAAATTTATAATTATAGGAAGAGTATCCTTAATTTTGTAGAAAGGAGTCGAAAATTAATCTAATAAAAATCAACCCCAGGTAACGCAGCCAAGATTCCTAATTCAACGTCCCCATCACCACATACCCTGTTTATACTGTGAGAGTAATGCATGAGACTAGTGAACTCTGATAACTGATGTGAAGTTTTTTACAGTATATTTATTGTTTTATAAAACCCCATTATGGTAAGATTGATTAACTTTAAAACATTAGAAGAGACTTTGTGGTTTTAAGAAACTCTACCGATTTTCTCTTTAAAGATGAAATGTATGATTGATCCAGCAGTAGAATACGTATTATGGAACTATGATTACAAAGTGTATAACTATACATTACACAGGGATACAGGCAAACACTTGTATCAATAACAGCGTCAATTTTAAAAAGATGTTGACACATTTAATTTCCTTAAATTTCTAGTAAAGTCTTCGTTATATCAAACTTTTTATGACTATCATGTAGAAAAACAAGTCTTGCCTCCTCCTTATTTAAAATTTGATATTGTTTTGGAAGTAAATTAAGTGAGGAGGAACTAAGCTAATACGTGCACCTCCTCACATTTCCTCCTGTGAAACGTGGTAAGGTACCCTTAGATGTTTTTATATAATTACGAATAATAGTTTAAAGCAACACACGTTATACAAACCAACTTAAACTAAAGACAACTATACACGTTACCTAACATCTAGTATACATTTAATATTATAAATGCTTATTAAATCAAATTATTTTTTATTATTTTTTAACTGTCCAAAAGATATATCTAATAAAAGCAACGTTTAAAATCTATTCAAAATTAAAAACATCCAAAATGCAAACCAATTAAAAAGTATTAGTGAAATAAACAAATAGCAATTTTTTTATTTTTTTAAATATCTTGTGTAGTTACATTTCAGGGTTTTCTAACATTGATCTTTCTAAATATATATTGTTAAACAATGTGAAAAGTAATAAATATATACAATATCACCCTATTATAAAAACCCGCACGTCCCTCAAATGCTAGTTATACATATTTTTGATCTATTATCTGAGGAAATAAAATAATATTTATATAAATCTCGTAAGTCACTGTGTTTACGCTCATTACCATATGGAATAGCAATGTACGAGTAGGACATGTCATCATTCACCAAATCATACGCTCTTTGTGACAGTGAAGGTTGTGGATGCAAAGATAGTGCTGCTTTATATTATAATAGAAATCATATGATTTTATATTTATCATGATTGATCACAATCAGATACCGTATTATCTTAAAATATCTCATTTTGGCCAAAATTACACTCCCAAATAATATTTGGTTTAATTTTTATGGACCATCTCCACCCCCTTCCTTCCCTATATCTACTTCCCCCCTTAGAATTTATCCCATATATGCTATTGGGGCCTATCAAAAGTGGCAACTCTTTGATCTCAATATTACACTCATCAGACTTAAGCAGGTTGACTGTCCGTTAAATTGTACATTAGTTTAAAAATTAGGAAGTACATACAAACTATAGATAAATCAGACGTGATAAAAACTAAACTTCCATAAGACTGCTAAGGATTTGACAATATATTCGGCTCTCTTATAACTGAACCCCTATTATAGAATTCAAGTGTCTTTTTTAATTTCTTATATTTAAAAAAATCACACACGTAGGGGATGGTTTTCATAAAATAGATTAGCTCGATATTTTCACCCAAACACAGTTAATGAGTAAATGAATATTCGTTTAGAAAAACAACAACAATTCATTGATCATTTAAATATGCATTAATGTTTCACCTTCCATTGTTATTATATTAATATAAAACTAGTAAATGTTTAGAACAATATTGGAACAAAGCTTTTATTTTTAAATATTAATCTCCGAAAGTCTACTAGTAGATTAACAACAGAGTATTAATTATTTATTTTGATTGTTTTGGTGTATTTAACGTGAAATTAATGGACCTATTGATTATACGAAGCTATGAACCTACATATTAACTTAATTCTAGAACAGACAAAACATCGAGTCTTCCTGCTGTTTTATACATAAATGGGAAAGGAAAATCTACCAATTTCACCAATAACAAATTTTTTTACCATGTCGGAAAATAACCCCGGTACCCTTTAATTCAGTAGGCGAACATTGAACCGACTGAGTTAGGTGTGGATATCATTTTATTTATACTCAATTTCCAGCTGTATACTAATAATTAGAATGTTATATCCTCCTCTGTCAGACCATCGCCTTGCCAATACATGATTTAGATATCACGCCAGCACATAGAACGCATTACTTACACTCAACAAACTCAGCGTCCCCTAAAAAATCGTGTTCTTAATTCAACTCATAGCCTTCTACACTCTCTCTTTTTTTTTTCAAACTCATCTCTTGAGTTTTGAGGGATTATGGCATTGAAAATGGTCCTTTTCGGGTGTAGGAATCCAACACAACTTATGAAAGAGAAAAAAAAGGTGGGGGGAGGGAGGGTTGAAGGAAGGTTTAAAGCCTAACAGCCACTCTAACCACGAAACATAAACTCAACGCATGGTTCCTATTTTGTTGACAACATGTTGCTATACTCAAAACCGGCATGTCCAAGGGAGTGGAGAGGTGTGAGTGACATTCTAAATATGAAAACAAGTAAAACAAGGATAGGAAAAGATACTCTTTGCCACATTCTTTCATACTTAACAGCACCCAGGATCAAAATACTGGTTATATCCCTATCTACATGGGGTGACACTTCTTAGCTCCTATTTTTCCATATGGCTGGTATAATCATTTTTTACTATTATTACATTTATGGGTGCACATTTTATTTTGACTTTCTCACGTCCCCCTATATAAGGGGGCCTGTATAGATGGGTAGTATGTAATAATGTCACTTGACCGCTATACGTCTGCCTTTCATATAGATTATGGATCCCAACATTTTTTTATTCTCACGTTTATTTAATTTGAGAAAATTCGAACGCTCCCTCATTCCATTGTATTGTCAAAGAGTTGGTCTTTTTTTTCGACACATGAATTATGGTTACAGAATATTCTTAAAAATCTATTAAATGAAAAATGGTTTATGTCCAAATGTTCTTACTTTATCGGTAATTCATCATATGCTATTGTTATTTTTGATGGAAAATTAACCATCCCTAAAATAAACTATGAATTAGATTTGAATAAATATTAAAATAATCACAAAATTATATAAACTTAACACAGATAATAATAATAAAATTATATAAACTTAACACTTATAATAATAAAATAATATATTCTATAAAATTAAGTATGTCTAGTTAATATATTATTATAAATAATGTATGACCGAATGATTAGTAAGACTCGGTGCTAAATAATAATAAAATCATTAATACTAAAAATCATGTCAATATATAAGAAATGGGATAGTAATGGTTAATTTTGAAGTCCATGTCAAATGTATGTAACCACCAACAAATCAAAAACAAATATGTAGCCATGATGATTGATTTCATAAAGGGGTGTAAATGCTCAACGTATATGTTTAAAATACAAGTGTTTCACCCGCTCTCTGCCCCTGGGTACTTCTCACACACCAATTACGTCTGTTGTGAGGGAAACTCAAGGGACGAGAGTGAGCCAAGAGCCCTATACATTTGGAACTTTATACATAAATAATTAAATTTAAATTAAACAAGAACACCTTCATATTGATTGGTTATATTTAATTATTCATGTAAGAAATCTCATACAATCAAATCAAAGTCTTTCAGGCTGTAATATATTAAATTTAATAGTTTTGTACATTATTTGGTCAGTACACATAGTCTTAAGGGTACCACCCACATGAAAATAAATATTCTCACTTTTTGGTATTTCTTAGGGAAATTACATTTCTCAGGCTTATAAAACAATAAATTTGTAAATATGTTATAACTGTTTTAAATTTTATAAACGAATTGATTACGTGTTTAGTTTCAATTTCCCTTTACCCATCAGAACAACAAATAAATACATAAATGACTCAAATGAGTAAACAAAATGCATAGAAATATCTCCTCCAATATAGATTTTTTGACAGTGACGGATGAACTAAAATATATACTAAGGCGAATTATTTTCATACCAAACTAATTATCAGCATAAATAAGTAAACCTACGAATAGAACTTGGTGCTAATACGTGGACCGAGCAACATTGGATAAAATACAATAGAATGACACTTTTGGAGGACTATATCTCTTCCACTTTTTACCTAAATTCACTTTCTTCCGTTTTATAATACTACCGTAGAAGGACGGTTATTATGTCAAGAAAAAATTCCATTTTAAGAGCCTATTATATATTATATGTGTCAGCATTCCTTTCTAAAGGCCATATTACTGGAGATAACCACCAACAAATCAAAAACAAATATGTAGCCATGATGATTGATTTCATAAAGGGGTGTAAATGCTCAACGTATATGTTTAAAATACAAGTGTTTCACCCGCTCTCTGCCCCTGGGTACTTCTCACACACCAATTACGTCTGTTGTGAGGGAAACTCAAGGGACGAGAGTGAGCCAAGAGCCCTATACATTTGGAACTTTATACATAAATAATTAAATTTAAATTAAACAAGAACACCTTCATATTGATTGGTTATATTTAATTATTCATGTAAGAAATCTCATACAATCAAATCAAAGTCTTTCAGGCTGTAATATATTAAATTTAATAGTTTTGTACATTATTTGGTCAGTACACATAGTCTTAAGGGTACCACCCACATGAAAATAAATATTCTCACTTTTTGGTATTTCTTAGGGAAATTACATTTCTCAGGCTTATAAAACAATAAATTTGTAAATATGTTATAACTGTTTTAAATTTTATAAACGAATTGATTACGTGTTTAGTTTCAATTTCCCTTTACCCATCAGAACAACAAATAAATACATAAATGACTCAAATGAGTAAACAAAATGCATAGAAATATCTCCTCCAATATAGATTTTTTGACAGTGACGGATGAACTAAAATATATACTAAGGCGAATTATTTTCATACCAAACTAATTATCAGCATAAATAAGTAAACCTACGAATAGAACTTGGTGCTAATACGTGGACCGAGCAACATTGGATAAAATACAATAGAATGACACTTTTGGAGGACTATATCTCTTCCACTTTTTACCTAAATTCACTTTCTTCCGTTTTATAATACTACCGTAGAAGGACGGTTATTATGTCAAGAAAAAATTCCATTTTAAGAGCCTATTATATATTATATGTGTCAGCATTCCTTTCTAAAGGCCATATTACTGGAGACCACTGGGTCCAACCGTCATTGCTGATCGCGTGGTCTAAGTCTTAAGACTTCACTCTCATGTTCGGGTAGACTTCCCATGACCTGGTGATCGGGGTTATAATCCCTGTTGGATTTACCAAGGGTGGTCTTCCTAATTTGTTTCCCCACCTTCTCTTTATGCAAATGCGGGTACACTTCCTCTCAAATTCTATCTTTTCTCATTCTTACTCCAATATTGTTATTAATGTAGGCGTAAAAACCGATTTAATAGTAAGATGCGACGGGAAAATATTGAAGCCAATTAAGGTTTACCTTTATGATTAAAAGATTAACATTAAAATATTATTTTTTAAATCAGTTTTAAGGGGAGACAAGAATTTCCTCAAGTCGTCTTTAATGGTCTTGAGGTGAAGTGTTCACCTCAGGACCCTATGTTTGTGGGTTCAAACCCAACCGGGGTTGATGGATTTTTCTTGAGAAATAAAAATACTTGGCACAATTTTTTTGGAAAAGAAGTAAATCACTTGGTCCCATTTCAATAGTGCCATATAAGATAACCCTGGAAGATATGGGAAAATACATTTCCCGGTAAAATTGGTAGACCCTTTCGCTCTCACTCATAGAAATTATCGTGTGCTGATATAATCAGTCAATTCAGAAAGTGCAACTAAAATAACTTAAGCCCGCTTAAGTGGGTGCGTGGTCTAACGCTATTCTAGCAGTAGGGCTATACCACCGATGGTAGGGAGATCGAGGTTAAAATCTCGGTCGGGTGTACTGATGTAGGATTTACAAAATTGTTTTCTTCTCTCTATCAACGCAAATGTGGGTACACTCCTTCTAAATATTGCTTTCCGAATCCCTAAAACCATTAGTGCAATTAATACATAATCATTGAACCCAAACGGGTAGTTAGATACGGTTCTAAAATATAAGCTTAAAAATTACCTCAAATAAATAAAATCATATCCTTAATCATCAATAATCAAAGTATTATCACATTTAATAATTCTTTAGTAAATCTCCAGTGGTTTACTAATATTTCGCACACTGCACTATACTGCACTACATGACACTTGGGAAACACTCAGCTAATTTGTAAAAAAGAATACCCTCCAAATGGATTGAGATGCCATTTCCATCGCACAAGGGACTATCTAGCACTGCACATGTAAGTCAGAGACAAACGGCGGAACGCCTGGCGATCATGAAAGGGAAACAACTCCTAATCACAAGGTGCCCTATGGATAGCCCCGCTTGTGCCCGGAGCCTCCGAGTGGAGACACGTGTGAGCATAGGCAGTGAACCGTTCGGGAACACCATCTATTGTCTAGTCAACAATCCCGTCATCACTGGATAGCTCAGGAACCACCCTCCCCTTCTTGCCCATTTCTTGACCCTTGGCAGGAGTTATCCCCTCCTCTTTAAGTGCGATGCTATCGTCACGAGAGGATGCCAGAAACTCAGTACTAGGTATAACCATGGTTTACCAAAGCATTGACCCTAAGTTTCCTAGCGTGTACCTTGTTGAGATGTCCTGAGCAGCTATCATTGGTTGAGATCAAAAACCAACTTCTCAATGTATGGCAGTTGGGGGACATCACCTTCCCCAACCCACACACTGATGACTCTACAGGTATTCAGTCATCCAATCACCCCGACTAAACCGTCAGGTCCACCACCCAGCCGAGCAAGGAAGGAAGTTGCCCACGGGCCGCCAACATGGAGGAATCCTGTAGTGATTTTAGGCGAGTAGATCTGAGGAAGGCAGATAGATATCGCTTTTCTACAATTTCCCAACGGGACAACATCAGATCTGATGCGTGTCACCATGAAGGAAGGAGTACACTACGTCTCAAACCAGCCCTAATAAGAGTACAACACTAAACAAATTTTACCCCAAGTGGGCTAATGCATGCAGAAATTCGCAATTTGATGTGATGCCTGGTTCGAGAGTTATCGCACATTTGATCAACTGACAAATCCAACGTGAGGATAGGTTCACCATGCCGACTTGATGGTTTTGCCCAAGTAACAAGCGAGCCCAGTGCCGTTTACAATATCACTTTATGATACAATATAAGTATGAGATCTCAAATACTGGATCATTTATTTGCCAAGACGTAAGATTAAATATCATATTGTGTGAAGCGGCATCTAAATTAGGTGGGTTAGGATTGACTCACAATGTCCCTGGGTCAGATCCGGACGTTCTAACTACTCACCAATCCTTGCCATCGGTCTCTGTGAAACTCCCCCGTCAAGAAGCCTGGCGGCTATATTCTTACTAGTGATCTTATATCTGTACCATATTTAGGGTTGGATGCAGACTCTTGTGTGTGTTTGTTTGAAGGCTTGCTACCAGCAGTGAAGTGGCGATCAATTGATCTATAGAGACCTGCCCAAAGACGTGACTTGAAGTGACTTTTTTTTTATGTAACACAACGGTCTAGGTACAGTCTATGGCTCAAAATATAGGCACTACTGAACGGGTTCATGGCAGAGATAATTTAAAGATCTGGAGAGTTACTAATTTCCACACGAGACTAAAATATGCATTCATTGGGATAGTTTAAATTTAGTTTACCCACCCAATATTAAAGTGAAGTATGGTACCCTCCATTAAATTTATTCGTCACGTTGTATAGCATTGAATAGTCTAATACAAACGTACCGACTTTTCACAATAGGGTGTACTAGAAAACATAAATATCATAATTACATGGAAAATAGCTTTAATGCTAAGCTATAAACGTATGTATACATTTTTTAAATTATATTTTACACAAGTTCATTAAATGCCTACACACATAATCCATTAGATTTTTACTCTAATGCTAGAAGATTGACCTCTTTTCTTATTGTTTATTTTCAGTATTACATATTTGCCTTACAGTTTCACAAGCTATCTTTTGGCCTAACATTCTATGTATCCTATTTTATATGTTTTATATCCCGAATTCCAGATTTAATTATACTAATACTTGTTCAACTTAGATTCATATATGATTTTATACTTCTAAAGTATAGTATATGTATATAATTATATAGTTAGATGTATATATTTAACTTGCACGAAATTAAATATAAAAATTTATACATTGCTAGTTACAATTATTCTAAGTTTAGTTCCATGCCCCACTGGTGAATATCCTATTGTTTTATGTAGCTGAGATAAAAACGGAGGAGGAAGCACATTATATTATATATAAGGGATAAGGATGGTTAAAAAAGCGAATAAAAACTATTTCAAATAGCTATAAATCGAGTCATGTAATCTTATATCATTTTGATAGATAGTTCTATTTTTTTAAACTAATAATATGGTAAGATGTTATGAATAATATTAGCTGCTTAACAATAATACTTTAAGTTAAGATAATACTGTTACCTTACTTTTGTTCTATTATAGTGAGACTCATAAGATTGGTTCATTGTGTGATTAGTCAAGAAAATATTGCTACCTTACATTTTTTTCTATTATAATGTGACTAAAATAATAGGTCAATATTGTGATCAGTCAAGGTAATACTGCTTTATTTGTTCTACTATAGTGTTATTAAAAAGATATGTCCATAGTGTGATTAGCTGATGTAATACTGATACTTTATTTTGTTTTATTTTAGTAGTATTGATAAGATCTGTATATAGTGTGATCATTCCATGTAAAACTGTCCACTCTACTTTGTTTTATTTTAGTGTGATTAATAAGATATTTCTATAGTGTGATCAGTCAAGGTAATACTGCTAACATGATTTGTTCTACTAAAGTGTCACTATTAAACTATGTCCATTGTATGATTAGTCAAGGTAGTATTGCCACCCCACTTTGTTATACTATAGTGTGACTAATTAAATATATCCATGGTGTGATCAGTCAATATAAAACTGCTATCTTACTTTGTTATACTTTAGTTTGATTAATAATATATAGCCATAGTGTGATCAGTAAAGTTAATCTTACTTTATTACTTAATTTAATTTACTTTAATAGCTGATGTGATAGAACCATAGTGTAATCATCCTTGAGAAAGCCTAAATAATTCAGGGTAAGTGAAGTGCACTTTGTAAATGCAAAAAATAGCTTTTGGTTGTATTCGACATTTAGAGACACATTTTTATGCAAATAGTAAACTGCAATCTCTATCAACCCCATGATATGATATAGTGTCAAATAATGCATGCCATTCTTATCTTCGAGGATAATCTATTTTTGCCAAGTTAGTGTTACGGAAATTACGAGAATTGTATTATTGCTGAAATTGAGTTTTCCCCTTCCACAAAGATGAAATAATCTTTGGTGTGTAGGGATTCTGTCCGTTGCAAATTTAAGATTATTTAAAAAATGAGTGCTGATGGAATTATTCTAATTATATATGAAATATTTCTACCATTAATAATAACAAATAAAGGGTTAAACTTAATATCAAACACATTTTCATATGTGTATTATAATTTGGAATAATATATACAAAATTTGTTTTTAGTAAACTACCCTTAAATAAGTCTTCCTCTTTATAACAAACACATCGTTCTGTTAATAAAAATAAACAATAATTTTTAATGATTTTTAGGACAAATTTTTGAAATATTTTAAATAGTTATCGAATTTAAAATAATATTATAGTGGTTAACCATCCTTAAATTATTAAAAAAAATTAAAATACAAACTTTTAAAAATTTATCATGAATAGCCATTCCCGCATATTCCCATATTTAACTCTATATTAAAAGCCAATTTCAAAAATTTCATTTCTAAAATATTCTATATTAGATTAAAACTAAAGACTTTGATAGTTATTGATAAAAAGATTAATGAGAAAGAAAAAAGGTTAAAAAGTTAAATTAATGGAAAGTGAAATTAATGCGTTAAAATCATTTTATTTTAAAAAGAATCTTTGGTTAAATAAAAACATAAAAAATAATATGAATCAAAGGGGGCTAGTAAAATGAATTAAAAATTTATGGTTGACAATATTTATAAATAAACCTGCAAGTCAAGAATCTAAACAAAACAATAAGTGTAATATGGTCATAACAAATAGAATGGCTTAATTAAAAATAATAAGCTAAGTATAAACAATTAATACAGTTTAAAAAAAGGAGTTATATATAAAGTAGAATAAGAGCATAAGTAAAATAATTATATGAAATATAACGTGATTGAAAAACGTAGCTACGAGATGGTCAAACAGAATAAATTGTTATAAGTGGAACAAAGTAACAGAATAATAAAGTGAAAGTTACAATTCAAATCATTAAATACAGTGAGATAGAGTAGTTAAAAAAGTTAAATAGGGTGATATGATATACTGAGAAATAACAATTATTTGAAAT
>CABFOW010001437.1:37099-94223 GCA_902141385.1 Timema californicum
TGGATGTTGTTGATTAAGTTGGTAATGGAAGGGATGTCGTATTCATTATCGAAGACGATAAGAATGTCGTCTACATATCTGCAGAAGAATTGTATGTTGAGTAAATTATTTAAGCTGTTGAATATGATAGGGTCATATTTCTGTAAAAATATTTCTGACATTATGCACGAAATGGGGGACCCCATTGCTAGTCCATCTTTTTGCAAGTAGTATTTGTTGTCAAATTGGAAATAGTTTTGTTCGGTTACTATTTGTACGAGCTTAGAAATTTGGTCTATGTACTGTTTATTGAAGTTTTTTGCTATTAGGGTTTCATTAATTATATTGATGGTTTCGGAGACAGGTACGTTGGTGTAGAGATTGGATATGTCTAAGGACATGAATTTAGAATTTTGGTTGAAAGGAATGGATTTAAGTTTTTCAGTAAGATGGATGGAGCTTTTGATATTAAATTGTTCGGGAAGTTCAAGATTTACAGATAATATTTTGGATAACTTTTTTGCGAGCTTGTATGCGGGTGCATTTTGGTAATTGACAAGTGGTCTGATCGGGATGTTGGGTTTATGGATTTTTGGTAATGAAGTGAAGGTCGGGGCATTCGGATTCATATTAATGAGTTTAAATGAATCGTGTGGTTGAATTATTAGAGGAGATTTCTTCAGAATGTTTTTTAGATTCTTCTGATACTTATTTGTAGGGTCATCTTTAATTTCAATAATATTGTTCATATGAATGAAATCAAGGGTTTTGGAAATATAATCATCCTTGTTAATGAGGACTATGGTATTGCCTTTGTCAGCCTTAACATTGATTATTTCATTTGAGTCAAGTTTTTGTTTAAGGGTTGAAAAAGAGTGATTTGAAGGTTTAACAGCTTGCTTATGGTTGGTAATAATCTTATGTAACTGATTAGCGACCATTTTCTTAATGAGATTTTTGTCATCCGAAGGTAAAGAATTGATTGCATCTTCACTGTCAATAATCAATGTTTGGAGTTTTTGTTTAATAGAAGAATTTTCAAGATTAAATTTGTATCCCTTATGAAGAGTTTCTTTATCTTGGTTACTTAGTTCAAATTTTGAAATGTTAAGAAATCTGGGGTAAAACTGGAATTCTGCGTTAAGTTCAGTTGTGTTATCTTGTGAGATTGGGAATAGCATGTTAAGTTTTTTGTTTAGGGTTTGATATTTGGTCGAAATGATGGATTCAATTTTGCTGTTGATGATTTCAAGTGAACGGTCGAGAATTATGGGGTGAAGTGTTTTATTCATTTCAAGGTGGGTTTGGTAAGTCTTTAGTTTTAATCTATCAACACTCCTTACGTAAGATTATTTTAGAATGTTTTCTAAAATGTTATTCTATATTAAATAAACCATTCTTAAATTTATTTATTTAAGAAAAATAAGCATAAATTATTATTTATCAAGTAATATAGTCCCTCTATATCAATTTTGAATGAAATCACTAGAGATATTTCAAAAAACTCAAATTTTATAAGAAGCTCTCATTAATAAACCACTATAAAATTATTTTAAAAACTAATTTTCAATATGTTTGATAAATTAAAAAACTTAACAGATATAAATTCATAATCATATTGCTGTAACCATTTTTTAAATAATCTTATTTAAAAGAACTCATCAGAAAGTTGACCTTAAATGAATAATCCTCAAAAAACAAATATACTGCCGCCTATCACCCATACGTGGACCGGATCTGTCAGGATAGTTTTCAGGGAAGGATAGGGTCACTGCAAGGTAGATGGTTGGGTTCAAAATGATACTGGAAGTTCTGTTTTCTAGGTTTAATGGTAACACTAATTTATATATTTAATACAAAATGTGATGCTGAAATGTGTTATAAAGAAATATAGGAATGTATACGTATGCTCTCTGGAAAGAACGGGCTTAGTAAGAAATAGTTAAACTGTTGGCTCAACTGACACCTCTCACGACCCCCTACAGACTCGAACCCACTACCCTAAGCACGGTCGCCCTTTAGCACAAGTCTCACTAATTTACCGATGTCCTAATCCGTATGGTCCGAAGAAGGGCAGAGTAACTGCTTCTTAATCGATATTAATGTGTCAGCTCCGCTAGACATAAAACAGAAGCTCTTATGGTCCAATCAGGCATATTTACTGCACAGCTGGGACAAGACTATTATGAGTAGTCAGAATTCTTTTTTAATGTTTAATAATTCATTACGACCAATTTGCATGGCCGGATATTTCAGTCATGTAGATTCAATAAAGCTATGCAAATTAAAGTAAACATCCCAATTGTGATTAGGGTTGTGACAACACCGTTTTATTTTTCATATAAAACACATATCATGTATACATTTTAAACAAAATCGCTAGAGCCATTTTAAAATTTTCTTAATTTTTTGAAAATCACTTGTCAGTAAGCTACCCTTTAATGAATGTTTATCCAAAATAAGCGTATATAGTATTATTTGTCAGAAAACAAATTATCCCCAGGTAGACTATTAATTTAAAAAAAATGTTATAGCCATTTAAAAAAAATGGAAACCCCCAAAAAATCCTTATTAATAAACTACCCTTAATTTGAGGATTAAGGTTAAAAATAAATAATATAGTCTGAAATTGAGCCTTTAAATAATATCTAGCTATCAAGTTTGAACCAAATCCATCAAACCGTTTCATATCTGTTGCCAGCGACATACAAACAGTGAGGACACACAATTGTTTAATACACTTTAATGGGTTCGGACACACATAAAACGTGAAGATTTATCATAATCTTACAATACTTTCTCTTGATTCGAGAACGTAAAAATGTTTTTCACACGCTAAGGATATTAAAGAAATTAAGCAAACTCAAAACTCTTTGAGGAGTAACCGAACCTAAAAAAAAAAGAGAGAGCTATTTACCCACATGAACTAAACATCAAACTCATCTTGCTTGGTATGTTGGTGACGAGGAGGTTGGGGTTTTTAATCCTGATCAGGTGCTTTGAGGAATTTTTTTTAATATCAATCTTCTTCTTCAAAAAAATGAGGTTATGTTTCCTTAAGGCCCTTGGTCCTGTCGAGTGCAAGCCTAAAACATATTTTGTGGGATGGTGGGCGGGAGGATAAAAGGTGTGGAGTGGCTTCACAACCGACCAAAGTATCCTTGTGCGCTAACAAGAACAGATGGATTACGAAAACCGTAGATGGTGCTAGCTACTGGATAGGTCTTGCGGAAAAATCATACGTTTGGAAATATCAATTTTCTAGTGAACGAATGAAATTCTTATGTTAATATTTTCAACACACCTTCTAAGATAATGTATCGGTGTTTATTAATAATTAAATTTTCTTATTTTTTAATATGAAGTCGGCAGCTTTCTATTGAAAAATGTAAAATTTTATTGATTTTTGATAACAGTTATACTTATAGAAGAATTGTGTGTATAAGAGGTATAAATTAATCAACGTACTTCTATTCCTGAACAAACCATTTCCGAAAAGAAAATAGCAAAACAATAAAAATTCTTTAAAATAACCGTTTGTTGCCATAGCTCTGCATTTCCACACCAAATGAAAAGGGCCAATCGCCTTAAGGTCATTTGACAATAGAAATTCTATTTTACAACAGCTATACAAGTTTATAACTATAATAGGATATAAATATTGATTTAATTATTTAAAATCATTACAGTTTACAAGTTATAAGGGATCGAACTTGCTTATTAATACCGACTAAATAGCCAAGCTATATATTTTTTCTTTTTAGTTGCGGTTGTAGCCGCATTTATATATCATGTTATTTAAACTAGTAGATTAAACCTGGATACTGGAATCGAACCTGGGACCTTTGGCTATTCCTATGCTCTCACACCTGAGCTATCCAACTGATGTAATGTAATACCTCTTAATTTAAGAAAGTTGGCTGTATTTTACGCTTGTACTATGTAGGGATGTGAAAAAAGTATCGGCTCCCTACTAATAAATATCTTTTACTTTTGATAGGTCTACTAGTACTCACACTCCGATATCGGATCTGTATCGAAATAAACAATATTGTTGTTTTCTTTACTCGTGCTGGGATTAAATGTTTACTAGGGTGGTTTGTAGACAAAGAACAAATGACACTACATCTCAATTCTCACTCATTCTTTGTAAGACAAGCAAGAAGCAACTCCAGAACTCAATTTCTCTTAGTTCATCATAATCCGTAGGGGTTCTTTCATCTTTGTTTATCAATAAAGTCTGTTGCTTGACTGGGTGACGGGGTGAGTGGCGACCGGTCCTTTATCAATGATCGAGGTCTACACAAATTAAACAAAATAAGCTTTTGCAGAGCAGAATTCAATGAACTCACACAATCTAAAGGTGACCCCAGCAGATGAAGTAGAAAAGTTTATGTGCGATGTTTAAGCAGATGAAGCAGGGCTGGGCGTCCATTCTTCTCTTGTTTGTCAATAGTTAATAAAATCGATGTAGCTGAAAAATATTTTTCCAGATTAAAATTTCGATACCAGTACTTACTGTCATCTAGCCTATACTTTTCTTTCGATACTACCTAGTACGTTATCGATACTTTTCTTCCGATACTTTAATGAGTATTGTATCGATACTTTTCTTTCATCACCACATCCCTAGTACTACGCCTTTGTTAGCTCTAAGCTTGATTATACCAGTGTTGCTTGACTCTCTCTGATTGGAAAATCTTTTAACGTAAATGTATTGCTGCTTGCATGATAATTATTTTAATAACAGGATTTATTATTAATATTATGGCAGAGCTCGAAACCTTAAGGGGTTCCAAATTCTCTTCTCACGTGGAATTTAACGAAATCTCCTTTTCGTTTGTAATATTTTAAACAACTACATTTATTTTAAATGTGTCCCTGATCATGTAGGTATTCATGTCCATACTCCAGTCTCTTGAAATCCAAAATTATTCTATCTGAATAACTCCTACAAAGTGAGCCCTCCCTATTGGTCGTTGTATCCATAGCACCAATTCTAGACTTGTCGAATTCCACATATCACGAAATTAAAACCAAACACAGTGGGTTACTTAAGGAATTACCCTTTCATTAATATTTTACCCATAATATGTTCCACCTCATTATTCTGGTTTATGGTTTATTGTTGTGGTTTTTATTGTCTTTCTACTTTTTAATTGATGTAAATGATTTGAATGATTATGCTTTTACTACTCTTTATTTATTTTACTAATAATATTAGCTATCACCAATCTTTGTTATTTTTTAATAACTGGTTTTCTGCATGAATCATTATTTAGCTATGATTGCTTATTTTATTAAGAAATTATACTCACATAACAGTTACGTATGTACTTTTCAGTGTTGACATGTTATACAGTGAAATCTGCCTTAATCGGACCTTTTACTAAGCGAAAACTTGTTTTAAATGGAAATATTTTAAAATCCTATGACTTTATGGCTGAACATTTTTCTTAATTTCCTTAATTAAATGGAAACTGTCTAACGTGGAAACGGAATTCAAGATAAGCCTTTATACAGAAAACGTAAAATGTTCCAGTGGGCATCCTTTAGAAAAATGTTTAGAGTCCTATACATTATACAGAATTTTTTTTTCTCTAAATATTCCTTTACAATAATAGAGGTTGAAATGTTAAGTCCGGTATATTTCCTTTCTCCTTCTTAGTTCTTGTGTTACCTTGCTTACAGAATTGTGAACTGTAATTGCATCTTGATTGTTATCTCTGTTCTTTCCCATTTTCACGCTAATGACTTATAAATCACCTTTGAAATTTAGCTTTTAACGGTACAGCACTATCTGTATTGAAATTCAATTTTTTGTTCCTTCCGGAAATTTTACTCAATATGGACTGTAGGCCTACATTTTTACTTTAGTCTGGCAGTTGTCGTTATGGTTTCAAAGACAAGGATTGTGTTGATCTAAACATTAGAGTAAAAGTTATGTATGTGAGAGAGAGCAAGATAAATTATCTGTTAATCTGATCAATCATATGTTTAACGTCGGTAAAACTCAAGTGTACGAGATTCTAAAGAAGAAAACCAAAATTTCGGAGCTGTGGGAAAACTGTGCTAATAGAAAAGTAAAAAGAGAACAGAAAAATCACCACATATTGGGTTGAATAGTACAGCTATACGCTAAAAAGTACGCTCAAAAACTGGGTAAAACTGAATTTAAATCATCTAACGAATGGTTGGAGAGTTTTCGCAAAATACTTCGGATAGTTTTTAACGAATTTTGTGATGAATCGAGTGATGTAGATAGTGAAACCATTGAAGAATGGGTTGATAAACTTCCCACCATAATCACGGGATATGAACCTTAAAACGTAGCAAATGGTGACGAGACTAGATTGATCTTCTACGCACTACAGAAAGGTGAAAAATGTTCGGGAGGAAAATTGTGCTAAGAAAGATTGACTTTTTTTAATATGTGGTGTTATGTCAGGTGAAATAGAGAAACCCTTAGTTTTTGGTAAGGCAGCAAAGCCATGATGATTCAAAAACATAGACATACGGAAGCTTCCCGTTGAGTGTAGATCAAAAAAAAAGGCGTGGATGACGTCAGAGATCACGGAGGAATGGTTAACGGCCTTAAATGCAGAATGAAAAAACAAAACTGGCATGTTTTGTTGTTTTGGGATAACGCAACATGTCACCCCCACATTGAACTTTCCAACGTGTGACTTGCTTGGTTCATTCCAAACACCACAAGTCTTTCTCAATCAATGGATCAGGGCACCATTCAGAATGTTAAAGTGCACTATTGTAAATTGTTAATGCAATCTTTGCTCACCAATATAAATTCTACATCATCCGCCTCTGGGCTTGCAAGAACTATCTGGGTTATATAAGCAGTTACTTGGATAAGTCAAGTTGTAAAGAAGTTGTTACCAGAATATGAACAGAGTGTTTTGATAAAGCAGGTTTTTCTATGAGTGAAGTTACTGATAGTGTAGAAAATGAGAATGACCAACGGTGTTTGCAAAAGTGCATGATTGAAGCAGTTTTCAATAACTGCAATGCTAGGGCTACACCAACAGAGACAATACTGTGCAAACTGAACCAGGCGCAATGGATATCGATGGCTTAGAAAAAGAAGAGGAAAATGACGTGTTGGAAGAAGAAAAGTGTAGCCTGAAGGCTTACCAAGATGCTGTCAAAATTTTAAAGGAACAGCAGCAATTTGCCCTACAACGCAATGATTCTGATATTCTTAGTGTGATTTCTCAGTTTAAAGTGTTTGTAGAAATTAAGGCTGACAATAGAGTAAACTATGTGCAGGCAACTCTGCTTGACTACTGGAAAAAAATAAAAACAAAATGAGAAATGTTTTTCTGTTCTGTATAATGTTTCCATATGTTCACTTATATTGTGAATAATGAATACTGTGTTATAATGAGTACGGTATTTTATTTTATGATTTTTATCCCAATTACGTACATGTCTCTGGTTTAATTTTTATAGTACACCTTCATTAAACGGAAACCCGACTTTAGCGGAAAAACACATAGGACCCTTGTGTTTCCATTTAAGGCAGGTTTCACTCTACATAGGTTTCCGCGAGTGTTGGCTTTCCCTGTAATGAAGGAAATTAAAAATTAAGTTAAAACTATTATTAAATATATTAAAATATATAATATATATTAATTACCATGTTTTACTACTCATTCTATCTATACGCTAATATTATATTAATATACATGTTATATTATTATTATTTCGTGGTTTACACCTCATAATATGAATATGGAATACATCTTTATGGTCGATTGACCTTAAGTTAAAACCTTGTATTCACTTTCCCATAGTCGTCATTATAAAATGGGTACAGCCTAAGCGAGTATTAAGAAAAAATGAAAATGAAATTCATTTTATATATTCACATATACATATACAGACACATGCAGCTAAAAAGTATACAACCATTAATACAATACCCATTGTTTGGATGACACATTCCTAGCCAAAAGATAAATATTTTACTAAATTATTCTTGCATTTCTTTAAGAGAAATCGTTTGAGTAAATTTAATTTCAGCTTTCAGATATACATATTGTTAGAGAAACACTTAAGATAATACTAGATACCGTTACTATTTACTAAAAATATACTAAAATGAGGAATATAAGACAATGCCCTCATTTAGCAAACTACTTGTCTTTATAAAGGTTTGCAGTATGGTTAACACATCTGGCTCTTCCCTTACTACTGAGATTACCTTTTTTATTAGATGCCAAGTATAATCATATTTTAGTAGATTTAGCTATTATTTTTTAGAAAATGCTGATATGCAAAAGACTATTTAATCTTGCTATCACAACCATAATATCAAACCATTGTTTACGTTTCTATAATATTCTCTAACTCGATAAAAAATTCTCTTTGCTACTTCTTGTTAATGCATCTCTTAAATATTTAAACAAATTGATCAATCAGACATTTAATTTAATATATTTTCTGTTCTGCCTTTTACAGTGATGGTTTATTTAACTTTTATACCCTCTGATTGCAAAACCCTTACTTCACCTCTGACAAGACGTGTATTAATCACAACTTGTGAATGTGTATAATTCTAGGCCTCCAACGAGGTTCGGATCCCACGTTAAACTGCAGGTCCTCCATTGCATCTCACAATCACCCTACCATTACACATTAGCATAAGTGCGTATAACCCGAACGGTTAGTAACACGTGGTGCTATGATTAACTAATTAACTTTTATACTCACCAACACATATACATACATACATACATACATACATACATACATACATACATACATACATACATACATACATACATACATACATACATACATACATACAAAGTTTTAAATTTGTAACTATAAGTCCTTTACATTTTTTCTTACACTTATCGCTTCACTACCCATTCATTAACCACCAACTTAGCACAGCCAGCGGGTGTTTAATTCCAGATCTGTCTACACTATCAACACTAATATTATAAAGAAGAAAGATTTGACTTTTGTTTTTTGTTTGTAATGGATAAACTCAAAAACTACTGGACCGATTTTTAAAATTATTTCCCCAATATAAAGATATATTTTCAGCGAGTAGCAAAGGCTATATTTTATTTTGAAAATTTAATTTATTTAATTTATTCCTCATAAAATTTTCGATAGTCACTCATATTTTATGGTAGATTCTATGATAATAATAATAATATTTAGCACCGCGTCTTACTACACATTCGGGTTATACGCACTTTAAGTACTAATTACTCTAATGAATCAGGACCTGGAAAGGTAGAGTTAGAGGAAGTGAACCCACATTTGCGTGAAGGAAGAGTGGAAAACCATTTAGGAAAAACCACCCCAGTTCACCCGACCGAGATTCGAACCTCGATATCCCCGTCCTCAGCAGTCGAGCTCAACACGACAAGCGCGTTAGCCAACTACGCCACCGAGGCGGGTCAGAGTCCAAGATGATTCTTCAATATGTGTGTTGAAAATAATAATGCGGGGGGAGGGGGGGTAGCGTCTAGTCGCTGATAAAACTCTCAACTAGTATTGGTGTCATCATTTTAGAAATTGTTAAATATCTATCAACGAAAAATTGTAGATGTTGTCCAAAGAATTTTTTTTGTTAACATTGTATTTTACTCTTTTTAATAAATAATTAATTCCATCCAGATTTTTTTTTTCTTTAAAAGTAATATTTTCCATGTGACTGTACTGAAGTTTTAGATGTGATCTGACTATACTGCCAGGTTTTGATTATTGTTGGACTGAAACACCCACCTTACCTCACAGCTCATTCACACCTCGGGAATATAAGAGTTTATACTGATACTTCGTCAAGATAATGGAGAAGAACAAGGTTGCAGGTACACTCAAATTGCGCAACAATCTATTGTTATGTCTAGACTAAAATCTTGATCGAAAAACAAAATTAGAAGCCGAGAAACTCACAAATTAGTTACTAGATTACATACACAATATTTTTTAGGTCTGAAAAATCACGTAAAGATATTTGAAATGTGGTCCTAACGTGCAAAATAGAAAAAGGCTAATTAGATTTATAAAAAAAAAGTATAAATTTATAAATACAAATTTAAACGGCTTTTTCGTTTCAGTTTTATTTGTATTTTGAATAGGATCCTGTGATTGAATATTTTGATTAATTAAGAAATATAAATTCGTTATGAGTAAAAAAACATTATTCAACATTAACCTGTGATTGAATATTTTGATTAATTAAAAAATATAAATTCGTTATGAGTAAAAAAACATTATTCAACATTAATAAAAGTAAAATTTAGTTTAAGGTTCTTGAAAAAATAAAACAATCTTTGAAAAGCTGATTGAAATGTCGTATGGAACAACGCTTTAAGTCACATTATTTAAAAACAACGCTCAGAGCCATCGTACCCAACATTTTGAAGTAATATGACCTGTTATGAACTTACAAAAAATAGCTTACATACTTATAGCGAAGCATTTGCCACCTTTAATTTTATACTGAAAACAAATATTTTAATATAAAGATGTTAATTACCTTTCTTGAAGTCTGAATATATTAAAGTTGTTTTACGAGCGTTTGTGTCTGTCATTTACTGTTCTTCCTATCAGAATCATTCTCAAAGCATTATTATCATGATTTAAATAGTATTTTTTAATTCAGTTTTTCTCATACGCAGATGCACATCTTATAATAATAATAATAATCATATTTTTAACCATTGCTCAAGGGACGCCTAACTTACTAATAGTAGGGCCTACATCCTTTTCGGGGAGGCTATCTCCATGTCCCGATCAGATGAGGGGATGATAGTGAATATGATGGGGTGAAAACAGTGAAGATCTCACACCTAGCTTACACCTAATCAACCAAATATAGTGACCATAGGAATTATTCCCCTTCCAAGAAAAGTCTCACAGCGTCGGCCGGGACTCAAACCCAGGACCTCTAGGTCAGCAACCAGGAGCGCTTACCACTATACCGTGAAACCGGTTATATGTGCTTATGAAACCTAACAAAAAAAAAGTTGACAACTTCTACAAAACATCCTTCACATCAAGTTGTGTTATGCCCTTATTCACATCATCACTCACTTTTCAAGAACGGTTAATCTTTCACTTCCTATTAAGTTAGAACTTGGAATCATAGCACATAGATTTAGCATCCACCGAAAATCAACATGACTCATCTAAAAACAATGTTTTAATAATCAATTAAACACCTTCACAACAATTCAAATTGAGGTAAAAGCGTAATTCCTATCTTAGAGTAGCTCTGACACATATGTGGGTAGCCGGGTAAGTTTCATGACACGTGTAAAAAACTAAGTTTAAATAATGAGGAACTAACTATTTAACTATTATAACTATTATTTTATTATTTCAATATTTAAAGTACATGTTTTAAGCCCACAAGTTATATCAGCAAGTATTTAAACTGTAAATTAAACTATAACCTTATTATCAAATAATATGTGTTGCAAGTTAATACATTAATAATAATGATAATAATAATTTTATAACAAGAAGGAACTGTTAGACAATATCGCAAATATTTTGGCTAACACCACCCAGGATCGAGCTGAGATCCTTTACGTATGTGTTCCTCACCTTTATGCCGGGATCACGATCAACTTAACGTGCACTTAAGGTTAACTTAACGTAAAGGTTTTCTCGTGTTTTTAAATTGAATCGATCACGATGCAGTTAACCTAACGTTCACTTTCTGTTAATGTAACTTAATAGATGTTCTGGGATGTCTTTCACGTTAATTGAACGTTACATGAAGGGTATTACGTGATCTAGCCAGCCAATCATTAAGCGAGTGACGTTTACAGGGCTATTTAGTAATTAATTTAATGGATTTATTACAAATGTTTACTCTTTAGCTTAAGTTATAGTGATCAGACATTGAAACAAAATAATTGAACTAAAATAGGAAATTGATGAAACAAATAGCCGAAACTATTGTTGATGCATTTTAGAGAGGATACAACCTACTAGATATCATATTCTGAAAATTGAAAAATGACACCTGGACACGGGAATCGAACACGGGACTAAGCCGAAGGTCCCGGGTTCGATTCCCGTGTCCAGGTGTCATTTTTCAATTTTCAGAATAAAATAGGAAAGCTAAATTTATCAAAAAAGTTTAATAATATATATTTATTGTATCAATAGAAAACTGTAAGCATTCACACCACTTTACAAATAGTACACATCTCAAATAAAAATACATAGGTACTCTAGAACGCAGATGTTTGGCTCGAGCTGTTACGTTAAGTTACGTGAATCTTGATCACACATCTGTTTTCTTAGTTGAGTTAAGTGAATCTTAAGTGTACATTACGTTAAGTTAATGTTAAGTTGATCGTGATCCTGGCATAACTCTGAGAACCTTTGAAAATTGCACTTGTAAAATTATTTCTCTTTTTATTTCACAACATAATTACCAACCATTTTGTATTTAGGGGTTTATACTTATTCTCCTAAATAGTTAATGATAATAAAGGTAAAATTTAGATGTCTTGTACCATGGTTTACGCGAAGGGAGTTTGAAAAACCACACTCAGTACACCCATCTGGGATTCGAACCTCTCCCTCCACGTAACTAAACTAAATGAGCATGGACATTAGACCACGTGCCCATCGATGCGGGTCCTATCGAATTAAAACCACACTTTTGGCAATTTAATTTTAAACTTTAAAACCTGTCATACTGTCTAAAATCATCTTAACACTAAATTATCTTGATATCTATTGAAGATACGAGTCAACTATTTCTAAATATCGTGTGGTGTATCTCACTCCTTGAGACCACTTCTCTTCTTACGTTGATATTAAATGCAGCGCACGACCTTTTTCTGTAATGTATTCATCATGTGAACCTTTTTTTTAGTTTCTTCGATAAAAAAAGGAAAGAGATAAATCTGTGATTATGCAAACTAGATCGTCTGGTCATAGAATCAGACGCTACTGTCCAGTTGTTGACAGCGGAGAGCTGCCATTATAATGGTGGGCGACCCACGTGGCAACAGAGTTAAAGCTCGATGACGTCTTCCTGGACCTCTCCAAGTATCAGCCCACTATCGAAGCTTTACTGACCGAGCAGCCACCGTCTGCTGGCCAAGATAGTCTCAACTTCCGTGGAAAGAGGGTGATATGTGCTCAGAACAAAGAACCCTCTGGCCATTAATCTTAATTTTCTATACTGGAGCTGCTTCTTTTTCATTATAGTAGTTCTTCATTTGTCTTCATGAGGCTGAGTTTGACCCTTTTTCCAGATCCACTTCTTCAGAGAAAAATCTGTAGGTGCCAGAGATCGAAATGTATCCACATTTGCGTGAAGAAGGAAAATAAAAACAACATTTAATAAAAAAACACCCTTTTTAGTGACTTGAATGAGGCCTCAAGTGCATTGGTTCTTATTCCAGTTGGGGCTGTTTTTATTAATTTTTTCTACTGGTGTGGTGTGCCACGAGCGTCCCATGAGGCTGGTGCTAAAGGTTTTGTTGAGTGAATTTAAGTTGTGTATTTGTACATAGTGATCAAATTGTGCAGTAAATATACTCTAAAAAAAGAAAGAAGGGAAAATTTAATTCGAAATTTTGCGTTTTCAGTGACAGTAATAGCAGACAGTCTTTCGCAATCTAATTGGCTTGCTACCATGTTAAGAATGTAAATATATGGTTTATGTTACAATTTGGGCCCTCGGAGGACGTCAGTCATCTAGCCTTAAGAATCACCCTAAAAAGGTATTTTATCTAAGCCATTCACTTAGAAATGAAAACAGTTCCCATTCGAATAGCCTTAGAAATGACTATCAACAAGTCCCAAGGCAAGACATTCTTAAAAACCAGCATCTATCTACCCATCTGGATGAGTATTCACCCATACACAGGTATATATTACATTCAGATCAAGATGTAAACATCAAAATAAAACCTACAAAAGGTCATGGGCAGCTACCCATATCCGAATAACTCTTTACAATAAACTTATATTGTTTAAACTGAAGTCTTAATTTAATGTATAATAATCAATGTTAATTTAGTTGCATAGTGCACTTGTTATTGACTTTTATAGTTATCATCAAAGTATGTTTAACTGTGTGTAATCTCTATCAAAAATTGTTACTTGATCTCATGTATAGACATTTTACATCCAGGAAAAATACGCTGTCAAAAATGTAATATTAATCACAGAATTTTCTGTGAAATCTCTTGGTTATAAATATAAAGTGGCAATTGGCTTAGACTACATTGTATTCAGGATTGAGATCGTACATTATATTGAGGACAATTATATAGCTTTAAATATAATGTGTTTTAACATTGTGGCTGCACACTATACTGCACAGAGACACCTCAACAATCAAGTTAAGCTTGTGGTCTTTTAGCTTAACATTATAAAACCTTTTAGAGAACCTTCTAAGCAAGTTAAAAGTAAGGAGTGGATATAAATTAAAAGTTAACACTTAAAAATATTGTTCAAAAAGTATATAAAAAGGGGTGATTAATTAATTCGTTAAGATAGTTGATGTAATCAATTGAAATTGTAAATCAAAATGTATATTTAGGTTAATTATGGTGAGAACATATAAAAATGTATAATTAGGTTAATTATGGTGAGAACATATAAAAATGTATAATTAGGCTAACTATGGTGAGAACATATTGTCAAATTATGAACATTAAACATATAATGAATAATTCATCATCAATTTAATTATATATAAGGTGATTATATGTCTAAAATATATGAAAACACATTAAAAGGTTGTTGCAAAACTTACAGATAACAAAGTATGTTGGAAAAAACAATGTTTAAGTTCAAGTAAGATAAAACACAACTCTTGTAATTTAAGTTAAGAGGTTAACATCTGCAAAATAGGTTATAATGAAATAATTGAGAATTGTCATAAAACAACTTGAGGATATACCATTTATAACGAACCAATATTTAAAGTTTGAATACAGTTTAAATTAGAGTTGACAAGTATAAAATTAATTTATAGGTTAACAAATATGAAATGATTTTAAGTGTAGTAGAGATTGTAGCCTAGTATTCTAAGCCTTGTCCGTTTCTTTGTCCCCTTACTCCTTGTGCATTTTCAGCATCGGAAAGATGCTAGGATACTTTATTCCGACATGTTTCAACACTTATGTCATAATCATGGATACTGTAAAACGAAATTAAAGAAGCATTAAGACAAAATAGGATATAAATAGTTATAATTAGCGAATGAGAAAAATTACTATTCAATCATGAAATCATAAAAAGAATAAGAATTATTAAACAAACTTACAAAAGTCGTTGTGAAAGACACGATATGTTGATATGACTGCGAGATGTTAAGGTGCAGCAGAAGGGAACGCCAGTAATTTTACAGTTTTTATAGCATTACATTTTTTTGGCCAAAATAAATCAAAAATTTCTCTAGTAGCAATGTGGAGTTTAGTTTTCCGCACATGTTTCAAAATATTTCTCTTTATTTAAAATGTTTTGACAAACTTGGCTGAGCTATCATCAGTAATTGGATTAATATAACCTTACGGCAGGTAAATTGTTAAACCATTTATCGTTAATGAATACAATCATTAAGAAAGTTTTCACTGTAGCACTATATAATTTAAACTTATAGAAGTTTTTTCGAATTGACTGTTATATCATTATATTTTACTGTCTGAATTGAAAAATAATAAAGTCGTTGCTAAAAAAACATAATGTTCTCATTACTATTTAATATATTTATATATACATAATTTGGCTCTTAGGTTTAAGTATTAGATCTTGAATAACTTGATTTTATATTAACAATACTTTGAAATTAACATTTCATACATTTAATAGAAGTTTACAATAAACTTAAATATATATGTTGAAAATTTGCACTTGAATATGAGAACTGAACCTGAGACCCTTACGCGTCAAGTCAAAGGCTTCAGGTTAGATTTTAATGACTTTATGTCATTTTTAAACACATATTTATATGCTTAGCTTGATTAATTTTCCATACAACCGTTAAAATATGGTAGAAGGTCCCAAACAATTCTTATAGAAATATCAACATTGTTCCCAGAACTGCCTTTGGGGCCACGTAGTCTAGGGCGTCATTATCACAATAGATTAGACGCCAATGACGGGAAGATAAGGGATCCAATCCCGGTTTGCTGTACTGAGCGGGATCTTTCCTAAATGGTTTCACATTTTCCCTCCACACAAATGCGTGTAGCTTCCGCTTAAAGTAACCTTCCTCGTCACACATTAGCGCAAATTAGTATACATACGTAAAGCCCAAACGACTAGTAATCTCAAAAACAGTTTTCCAAGAGAGCAGAGTTTATTTGAAACCAAAAATAAAAATACTATAATTCTTTCAATGGGATCTCAAATAAGTTGGTGAGTCGCTCAGGAACATAACTCTGAGGTTATAAGTTTAATATATTATTATTATTATTAGTACCTCAGGTGACCTGGTGGTCTAGGGTTAAGGTGTCAGACTTCTATGCTGGCGGCCGGGGTTCAATCCTCGGCCCCGGCAAAGATTTATCTGATTACCAAACCCTTCCTTCACCTCTGACCAGACATCTTGTGAATGTGAGGAATGCCAGGCCTCCACCGTGGTTCGGATTCCACGTTAAACTGTAGGTCCTCCATTTCATCTCACAATCACCCTACCATTTCACATTAGCGTAAGTGCGTATAACCCGAACGGGTAGTAAGACGTGGTGCTGCTAATAATAATAATAATAATTAGTACCTCGTCTTACTACCCGTTCGGTTTATACGCAACGTTTAATATAAAGGACATGCCTAATAAATTGAAGCAAAATAATATAAGTTTATCGGACTCCTTGGGGACAAGGGATCGATCCATATCTGCAGCATTGTATATGTTTTTTTCATTAAGTGAGGTTCTATCTTTTCCCAGGATCACTTTCTACTAACAGCCATTATGTTAGGTTAGTAAAAGGCTCAGTGACATCAACACATGTGTAGAAAGCGAACTTGGAAACAATATCTTTAACAGACATCTGGGACGAAAATATTAACAATAACAATACTAAAACTTAGTACCAAGTCTTATACGCTTAAATATTAATCACGCTAATGGGATAGGAATTGGGAAGGTTGAATATATAGGAAGTGAACCCGCATTTGCGTGGAGGGGGAGTAGAAAACCATTTAAGGAAACCATCCCAAGTTCACCCGAGTTAGATTTGAACCTCAATCTCCCCGTCCTTGGCAGTATAGAGCAACACGAAACCAGCGCGTTAGCTAACTATGTCGGCGAGGGGGTTGAAAGCATTAACAAACACAGTAGATAATTTTTACCTATTGGCGGCTTTTCGATTCAAATGTAGTAAGCCCTCCCCCTACCCCGTATCGGTGGTAGTTTAAAAAGTAGGTTTCGCAATGAACTGGATCTTAGTGTCAGTGAGGTTAAGGTTCGAACCTTGATCGGTAGGAAAACTTCTCAATTTGATATGATATTTGACATTTTTATAACTATCGATAGGTTTAGCACACTTACTTCTAATAGCCTATATTAATTGCTAAAATCATAAATCATACATATATATGAAAACTGATATGTTAGAATACTTCAATATTATAACCAAAGTAGGCCTTTACAATTAAGAATCACCTATATATATGGTGTATTATCTTACCAGTTAAATTAGGCCATTAGTAGCAAGTGTGCTAAGCCTATCGATAATAATAAAAATGTCAAAATGATAAGTTTTCCTAGAACTCAATGAACCAACATACAATAATATGGCCTAGCGCCTGTAAACTAGACTGTTCTGGGACGAGCTCGCGCGTTTTAAAATTACAACCAGTTCCATCTTTCAAAAGCGCGCGCTCGGTCACTCATTCCATTATGGCCACCTCTCATTACAGCCAATGTGTTCTATTATAAATTTTAATCGCTCACCCAGTATGGCCGTCCCCTTACACTCCATCTTTTTAAATTAGGGTATATTTTTTCCAAATTCCTCTTACAGACTCGTGCAGTCTTTTTATCAGACGCTCAGTGATTTCAAAGCATATGGAAGAAGAGAAGGAGCCTTCTAACTTTGGGGGTCCATGCCCATCTCGTGCACTTGCCACCTGAATCTGTCCCTTCTAATGCACTCAAATATTTGTTAGGTATTATTAAGTAAACATTCATCTTATTGGTCTCAGCTCGCAAACTTGTTTTGCCCATCTCGTTCATTAAACGAGAAAAACTAATCACACGCGACTTTGAATTGCTCCGGACTTTTCCACACCCTCTATAATTCATATAGATCGAAGCGTTCTCCTTCCGTTCACTGAGGTAAGTCCTGGAAAAGAGACGTAAAATATATATGCAGCTAGATTACAGAATTAGTAAAGCCTTCACATATCTTGTTGATGAAAAATTCAATGTCCATGCTTACGAGACATCACCTGGCTGTTAAAAACCATAGAAGATGCGAGTTAAGTACCTATGATGTCAAAAATGTTATATATATTTTACATTATTAATTGAATATGGTTTACTACTTGATATATGCTTGAAAATAGTTATCTGTTAGATGAATTTAGTAAAACAGTTATTTTTTATTTAACTCTTTTTATATTCATGCTTTTATTTTACGACAGTAGGTCCCATTTAGCACTCACTTGATTCATTCAAAAATTAATCACTTTATTATGTAGTCCTAATATCCAATTCCCCTATTATTTATTCCACAGCCAGTCTATTTCAAAAGTTATCATCTATAATAATTTGAAAGTAGAATTTATTGAGTTGTTCTTAAATGTTTCGGCCTAGATGAGGGGAAGAACGGGTGGAACAGTCGCCAACAATTCAAATTCTTAAGAGATTGATTTTTCTTGTTCAGTTCACTTGATAAGATGAATAGGAAGAATGTGTGTTTAATAATATCTCCTTAATATAATAGTGTACAAGTTGGGACAAATTCTAGTAGAAATTATAGATTGAATGAAATGGTAGGTCACCATATTAAGAAATAGTTCAGCAACTGTTCGTCGTATAATTCATTTTCAGATTAACACTTCAGCATACGGCATGCTTAGCAAATTACATAGAAATATTTATTTAAATCCTTTAAACTAAGTTGCCAGTATTCGACCTTTTAGGGCCGGTATTATGACTCCTGGATAAATAATAATCTGGGAGACAAATATTTCTATCTGCTGGATAATTTAAAAGTGCGTATTATGACTGCCAGATAGAATTTATCTGCCAGATAAAATGTATTTATCCACCACATTTTTATTGGGAGATTCAAGTACCTGCTAACTTTTATCTGGATGTTAAAATGGTAGCTGCCATAGTGACGCGTTGTTTTTAATGAGGTTTCACAGGCCTGAGCTCTAGCTATATAAATTTAGAACATTTAATCCACACTTTTATAAAAATTGACAAGCTTTTTGTAGAGTTATATTTATATAAGAACAAGTTATTAAAATGTGAGTACAATAAATAAAGTGTTGTAAGCGCTGTACCCAACTATTGCCCACATTTTGGCAGACACCAAAATTAGTACTTGCAATCCAACTTAGCTTCTGCGCCCACGTGGCGCCATCTGTTTCCTTGCACTCGTTTAGCCGCCATTGTTTAACAAATGTTGAGCGTTCTCACCACTCGCTAGGCTGTAGCGCTATCAGCAGGGCTTATACGCACCAGTACCAACCTGGTGGGTTTTTAACAAAAATATATTTAACCTGCATATATTATCTGGCAGATAAATTCAGTTCATAAGACTCGTAAAAATTTGAATTGGCTGATAACTTTTATCTCGTAGCTAACTTTAGCCTCCCAATAGCAATATCTATCCGCTAGTCATAAGACTGGCGCTTTGTGGGTACACCCTTTCCTCCAAGTAACTCATTTTACATAATGCTTTTTTTTATATATTATGCAACGCACCTTACTACCCGTTATATGGTTCTTCACATATTTAAACTGATACTCTAGGAATGAGTAAGGTTGAGTTTAAAGAAAATGTACTCACATTTTTGTAGGTGCTGTGTGAGAAATGATTTAAGAAAAACTAACCTTAGCACACCTGACAGGAATTCGAGCCCCGAGCTCCGGTCACAGGGAATCCAATTTATTCTTAGAGTGGCCTCTAAGATGGTGTTACCACTGATACTGACGGAATATCTATCAAAAATGTAGGTGTCATTTCTTTAAACCAGCATTTTTAAACCAATGGGCCATGAAGGGTTCCAAAGGTGTGCAGAAGTAATTTGGGGAAATAAAAAAGAAGAAAGAAAAAGAGTATTTGGGTAGAAATAAATGGTTTTGGATCCATGATTAAAATTATTTTTGAAGAGCACACCATTATTAGAATACTAGCTATTTAACTCTCACATTCTTAACACTAGTTTTTTTTAGTGATACCTCTTCTTAGAAAATGAATGGTGCTTCTTGAAAGTCTCTTGTCATGAGTCATGAGTCATTTGTCATGAGTTGAAAAATTTTGAAAATCGTAGTCTTAAAATTAAATGAAGGAACGATTATTCTAAATACACATATTTATATTTAAAAAAAACTGTTAAGCTAAGCTATTTCAAGAAACCTTGCTGTCACGTGACTGATCCAGAGCAGTCGACGATGAGGTCACAGAATCATGCAAGGACTCTACCCAGAGTAAGTGGCGCGTGTTTGAAGGCGCAATGCGGTCCCCTAGAGGCTCGAAGCGCGTCCCTTGTGGAATGCCCGATATAAGGTGGAGATTAGAAGCCGGCCACGTCTTCTTCCTATCTCCTCCTTGGTGGAGTTCTAGTCGTGATCTTCCTTATCTTAGAGTTTCAATCGCTACGTGGAGTGCCCACTTCTTGAAGAAAGGGCACATAATATGAAGTATACACCTTACCTGTTGCTACTCAACGGTTTATTGAGGAGGGGGTGGGGAAAAGAGGCACCAGAGGGAAGGAGAGGAAATCAAGCGTGACCATTGGAGGAGCTCTAGACAATAACTATTTTGTTAACTAGAAGAATATTGACAAAGATTTGTATACAATTGTTCAAGACAAAAAGTAAGATATTTCAATAGTTGAATTGGTATTTTGAGCTGACGTATGCTACTTGGATTCAGTTGGTAGAAGGTTTGTCAGCTTATGTAAATATCTTGGCTTTATTCCAGCAAATACTCCAAATATTAAATTTTTAAACTGATTTTATAAAGATTTTTTTTTAATTGGTAGATTAATTGTATGGCATTCGACTGATAGACCAAGATGACGATGGGAGGATAATGTTAAAATAGATCTAAATATCATGGTGTCGGTTGTGTGTGTGTGTGTGTGTGTGTGTGTGTGTGAGGTGGGTGGGTTTGTGTGTGTTTAATGGAGGTGTATCGGTTAAGGTTGGCAAAGCTATATCGATTCAAAAAAAATATTGATTTATTTACAAAAATATCAAGATATTTATGTTTTAGAATAAGATATATTAATCAATTATTTATCTTTATACTTTATGTATTAGACTATGTGAATCAAAATAAATTGAACTATTATTATTTTCTAATCAAAATATAAAGTATTGTGATCGCAAAAAAATTGACCTAGAGCGTATGATGAATCTACACGTTTTATGTGGCCCCAAACCCATAAAAGTGGAAATATACATTTACATATGTCCCTATGTCTGTTTGTCTGTCCCTGGCCACATATCTGAAATGGTTTGATGGATTTTGTTCAAACTTGATATTTAAATATTATATGGCTATACGTTTGGATATTAAATTATTTTAACCCTCGCCCTTCAATTAAGGGTACATACTAAATTTTTATTTATTTGAGTTTTAAATATTTTAAAAATGGCCTCAGTGGTTTTGTTTAAAATGGGTATTTATGTAGTGTTTAACATCCCAAATAACACTGTGTACTTTGTTTTTGGGTATACACCCTACTGTAAGTTATTTCTTTACCTCAAATTAATTAGAAAAATATTTAAAGATTGTGTTGTAAATGTATATCTGGGGAGTGTTTGACATGACATGAAATTACATGTTTTTCGGGAAAAAAGTTGTTTAAGGTATGTTTAATGATAAAATTATGTTAATTTGAAATATTTTAGTAATTGCTGTAAAGACTTGGTTCATAATTTGTATTTAGTAATTTTTTTCACAATAAAGATAGATACATATATTTGACTTTCTTAAAAATATATTTTATAATAGTGTAATAATAACTGATATATGGAAATATTTCATTTTTTTAAATAGCTACAAATATCTTCTTTAAAATTGTTATATTGTATTTATTTTATATGACTAATAATAATGTGTATTTGTTTTCGAAAAGAAATTATTTTAAAAATTATTTACTTATGACAAAGTTTAGAAAATTTTAAATATCTCAATAATTCCCTTGAAGCGATAGCTCTAAACGAATATCCAAGAATTGTTTTTTAAGATAAATAATAATGTTTTTATTCCTTACAAATTACAAATAATTTGAGGGTGGTTCCCAAATAAGATATTTTTGAAAGTTTTAAATGCGTTCGAAATATTAAACGATTTTAGCTATTGATTATATCTCTAGAGAGTTTATTGTGATTAACAATTTGATGTTCCTATATTTTGGAGGGGAAAATAATTTAGGGTAGATTACTTAAAACCTTTATTTTTTAACATTTTATTCCAAGCTACAATAAACTATATGAGAAAGTTTGTTTGATTGTGTGGTTCCACTTATTTTTATTTGAGATATTTAAATTAAAAAATATCATTAAAATGTCAACTATAGGCCTACCTGAAATAAGCTTATCAAAACTATGTATGGATGCATAGAGTAAGCGTATCTATTTGTTTATAAAAAAACATTAATACAAGCTATATTATTAATAAAAACATGTTAAAAATAAAAAATTAGAATTTCCAATTGATTAAATTTACAAACTAGTGCTATAATTAATATTTTAATATGGAATTCCTTACAGCTATAATAATTGTACAAGTGTCAGCAATGAGCTAACTACCGAGCTATAGGTGGCTGCCTTATGATAGCTCGTTATCTTAATCAATCACAAATTTGTAGTCAACGCTTTCCGTACGTCCATAATAGACTCTGCCTTAAAATATGAGTGAAGAATGATCCTGGACACGGAAAGATTCCTGGGTAGCTCAGTGGTTCGAGCATTGGAATACTAAACCTAAGGTCCCGGATTCGATTCCCGTGTCCAGGTGTCATTTTTTAATTTTCTTAATACGATATCTAGATGCGAGTAAATCCTTACTAAATACAAATATAATAGCTTTGGCTATTTGATTCCTATAATATATATACTATTTTATAGGCATTGATTATATCTCTTCAAATCGATATAACGTCTTCAATTATGAATACGAAGAAATGGATATGGTAACATCTTCTAGCTGTCAGACATGTTCAATCTAAGGAAAATTTGTTTGTATTGAAACTGGTACCGAGGTCAAGCAGGAATATTGTGATTTGCTTGGAGATACCCAAAGAACCCTTTTCCCGCTTACCTTTTATGTTTCAATGAACTTGCTTATCACCACTAAGACTGTTTCAAACACTTTTGAGGAGGCATTTTCCTTATTTTATCTAAAACAATAACTTTTGATGAAATATTTTAAATGGATTAATGGCGGTGAAAAAGTCCATTACATGTTGATGAATATTTGAACCTAAGTTTTTCATCATATTTCTTAAAATGCATCTAATTTATGATATTAAAATGATATAGTATGGATGAGATGGCCAACGCTAAAATTTATTAATAAAAAGAGTACATTATACCTTGGTTAAATGTAAAAATAAATCTAAAAATATAGTATATTTATATTGATAGTAACTCCTGTCATTTATATTCATATATATTAAAGTTAATTGTATTCATGTTGGACTTTGAGTATTTGCTGAGGACAAGAGTCACTCATAATGTATATGTAGAACTTATATATATATATATATATATANTATATATATATATATATACTATATACTATATATATATACAGGCATATATATATATATATATATGCCTGTATATCTAGTTTTTGATGAGGTTCAGTGGTGAGAACAAGAACCACTCCTAGAGTATGTCTAGATACCTAGTAGTGGCGTGTTGCCATTGTATCAAGTGGAACATCCAATATCATGGAAAATTGATAAGATGAGCTACTTCTAGTAATAAATTGACATAGGCCTACTTCATGTCCATTGTAAGTACCAACTTTCAAAACTATTTACTATCTTAAGTTTACCTTTCACACGATGATGACATGGACTCCCTCAACATCCATTTTGTTAATTTTATTCTAACAGCAAATTAACCGCCAAAAACCCAGCAAATCATTATCCCACCTGTAGATAAATCACTATACCAGCCACTCCATCTGTTTGGATTTATTTTGTTTGTAAACTTTCTATCACGCTTCAGGTGGTACACTTTGGTATCATGACCGTTACAAGTAGATGTTTAAGTATTTACGTTGGAAAGACGTTAAACGTTTCCGTCTGTGCTTGCTGTCTTACTGTCCAATATGGGCTATTCACGTAATTGCACTTATGGGTTGGGAATATGGAAAGTGTTAGTTAATGGAAGTGTATACATATATGTGGGGATGGTGTGTTAACGAACAATGAACCCTTAAATAAAAACCACCACATAATATATTGTTATGATTAAAATACCGGTATCGTCGTCACGCTGTTCTACGTAATATTTCCTTGATTTTTTATTGTGTGAAAAAGTTGATCATGTAAAATAGTTGGAATGTATTACCTGTAAGTATATGGTCATTAGACTCAAATAAACAGGTTTAAGTATGAGAAAAAATGAAGAATTAATTTTTTTTAATAAAAAGTTGGTTCTATTTGATATCTGAAAAGTGTTTAGACTGATTATTTTATTATTAATAATAACTCATCATGGATGAAATGTAGGTTAAGACTTTCACAGTGATGGAGTAGTGGCCGGGGACTGGATGTTGTGCCGGTCCTAGTCTTAAGTTAAATTATAAGCCACCAGCTGCTGTCCTCGATAGTAACATTTCAGTTTACCTACCTAACATACATGCATTGTTCCATAGAGCGGTTTGCAGTAATTATCACGAATTTTTTTATTTTGTTATACTTTTATTAACTTTAAAACCAATGCACCGATTTGAATAATTTAAAAAGTAATTTACTCCTACGTAAACAGCATAAATGATTAAATAATTGATTTGGATAAGAATTCATATCATGATACAGATATAATCACTTTTTGTTCGCAACCGTGTTTTAGTTGACTAATTTCAACAAAAAACGTTTATTGTAACATAAATATAATAATTACATATATTGTCTCGCGGACAATTTTGTTCACATTAGTGAGAACGTTCAATATGTATAGTTTTTTTTATGTAATACCAATAGTTTTTGCAGCACACTCGGGGAAAGAATATGTTTAGGCAAATTTTTTATACCTTGTGTAAAACTATCGACATTTTTATGAGTAATAAATTAAATTTTCAAAATAAAATATGGACTATTTTACTCGCTGATAATGTAGATTTATATTGGTAAAAGAATTTTTTAAATCGGTCCAGTAGTTTTTGAGTTTATCCATTACAAACAAAAAACAAAAAATCAAATCTTTCCTCGTTTTTATATTAGTGTAGATATGAAACTACGATAGGCCTAACAAGCCGATGGTGTAAGATTTATGGCTTGAATAAAAATCTGACCCAAGCCGTACGTTGGAAAACAGTAATGGATGTAATTTATTAATAAACATAACTTTAGTAAATTAAATAAACTTAGTAAAATAATAATAATTATAACTATCAATATAATTAAATGTGGAGATAGTTTCATTATTAATTTCGCTTTATTATGAGACCTCAAGTTTCTTTTATAATCCTTAGCTTTGAATTAATAAGCTCGAATTTATACGGAAAATGGAATATAGTATCATATTGTAAGCATTTCATGTGATGTGACGTTAGTGCTTACATCACGGCCTTAAATTTTAAGGGTGACTGTTAAAAAAATATTGTTTTCACGCTTCTTTAAAAGAAATGGATGTATTTACTTCAAACCATATCATCTTAATGAGTTAAATGTAAATGTGTGTAGCTACTACTGGCTACAAAAAGTTGTTGCAAAAGGGATTACATTTACTTTCTAGATAGTTAACACTAAAACTTTTTAAATATGTTGTTTATTGATGTATTCTTTTCGCTTCCTCCATGACAGTTAAATTGTTGTTGGCTGACTTATTCCTTTTTCCCTTCCTCTGCGATGATGAGATGTTTGTTGATTGACGGTTTCCTTTATTCCATACTCTATGTCCTGTGACAAAGAAACATTATATGATCGACGCATTATTTTCTCCCTTACTCCATGACAATGAGATAATATTCCTTACACCTTCCTCTGTGGCAGTGAAATTGTTGTTGGCTGACTTATTCCTTTTTCCCTTCCTCTGCGATGATGAAATGTTTGTTGATTGACGTACTCTTTTTTCCCTTTCTCCGTGACGAGATTGGTTTGCGGTAGTTGTTACTGAAAGTGCTGTATCAGTAACAGGCGGCAGTGGTAACAACCTACCGAGAGTTAATTAAAATTCGGACACGAATTGTGTTTTCTAGATCGGCCCTAGGAAGTCATGTACAGTCTGGGTATGATAGCACTTTGACAGTTTTATCTATTGTTAATCGACACGATGCGTGACTCCTCACATCTGATATCAGGAGGGACTCTTTGCAGAACTTTGAGCATTCTTTTGTTCGTCAAGATTATCTTTTTCTCTTTTGGAGGGGGAAACGGGGTGGAAAGAATGAGAAGGAGGAAGGTTCATGTTTGAAATAAGATTAGGACACTGCCACTTGCTGGAGCTAAACGTTTTAACATCGTCTTCTAGCAAGATTACTATTCTTTACATTGAGTGGCTTACTTCTAATGCCGTTTTCTTGGAACTGCTGATGAATCTTAGATTGTATTGAAGAAAGACCTTCCTAATGTATTCAACAGTTTGTTGAAAGTAACAACAGTGGTGATACACAGTGGCGTTTATTCAATGGAAGCAAAGGAAGCAGCGCTTCCCTAATATTAAAGAGGGAATAAAGAAAATGAGAGAAAAATAAAGTTAAAACAAATTATCATAATTATAAACCTCTCCAACAAGTATGCTGAAAAAATTGGTTGAGATGGCAGCTCTTCTTTCTTAGAGCATGTGTTTCTTTTTCAGACTGACTGGCCAGATGGCTGGTTTCACTCTTTATTCCGTCAATAGTTTGTTTCCGGATCTGTCCGGCCCTCATCGGGTAAAGGGAAGCAGCATCTCCCTAGGCGAGTACTATCTCAGTTTACTTTCGTAATTGATGTATAGTATTACGTAATATAGTGTTAAAATCTTATTCTTTAAGTTAATTTTAGATATTTTTACTGTTCATAGATATAAATATCGGCACTACTACAAAGTAATTAATTTACCACAAACTTACAGTAAGTTTATTTTCATTTTAACAAGAATATTGAAGCTTGTTTAGAACACCCAAAAGAAGGGTTGTTTTTTTTCGCGTACAGTAGTATAATGATGAGTGCGTCAAAAAGTGCAGTAGTGGAAGAGGAGGGCTACTGTATCAAAAATCATAAGTAACATTTTGAAGCATAATTTCTCGTCCCGGTATTTTGACGAGAAAAAGAAAATCACTGAAAAAGGCAGACCCACTCTATCTATAGGCAGCCTATAAAAAAAACTTTGACTTTGAAATAATCAATTTTATGAAAATGTTTATAGTAATTATTGGGGTGTTGGGTTGGTGGAAAATTACATAGTTGACCTTAATATTTAATAACGATAATGGCGTGTGGAATAAATCTAAATTAAGCGATATTAATTATATTTGCAAAGCTATTAACAGTCATGCCAAAAGTCAAACTCATTTGCAGACCACAATGCAAGAGAAAATTTCAGCAATCGTAAATTGACCAGCATCATCATTATTATTTAAATTATAATTACAATTATTATTTAAATTTATATATAATTTAATGATTGAATAATATTTCTAAGATCACCGATTCTTTGTTTTATTTCATGCATATTTTAAGTGACCACCTTCCTTTCTTCTCCATTATACTTTTACCTATACAAAAAAAAACGGAAGCCAGCGTGAACTTCCAATAATTGAACTATGGTCCATCAGACCTCCTCTATTGTAGTCTTATTGCTTCCCTTTGTCCAGAATTGACCACACGCCACTGCAGATGATTCACAATGGAATAATTCCAATGGTACCTAGGATTTTTTTAATTAGCTAGGCAACTAGCAATAAATGCTTTCATTTTTAAAATTATATTAATTATTTGTAGTTGTTTAATTTGATGATGGTTTTGGAGGTTGGAGCACAAGTCCTGTAGTTCAAAGCATAAATATATCAATATACCGGGAGGTTAAGTTTTGAATCATGGCCGTGTGTGTGAAGCGTGATTTTCCATATAGGCCTGTAACTTATCACCCTCTTTTTTCAATCTTTTACATACGCTAATGCCACTGGACTTTCCTTTGACCGATTATTGCAATCCATATTCCTTAGATTAAGCTTCCGCATCTTTTTCATTTGGAATTAATTTGAAGTATTTAACGTGCCTTTTCTGAGCCAAATGATTATATCAGCACACGACTTACGAACTAACATAAATATAGAACAGACACAGCATTCATCCCCGGCTATTTATTCGCTGTGAAAGAGGAAACACATATATCACCAATAATAAATTGGTCGGCTATAAAGGGAATCAAACCTGGGACCCTTAACTCAATAGACAGACACGCTACCAACTGAGCTAAGGTGTTGGAAATCCATTAGTTACTAGTACAATGAAAAAATCTCAGATGCTAAGGTCCTATAATTATTGATAGAGACAATGATCCTATTTTATATTTTTCAGAAGAAAATTGTACTTTTCTTACAAATTCACTATTCTAATATTGAGTTCGTATATTAACTAGATAGTTTATAGTCGTTAATGCTCAGAACTGCCAAGAAAGTTTCATAGCTATTCAGTTAGAGACCCTGAGAAATCTCCAGTCTATATGCAAGGCAAGGCGAAAGCGTTGTAAAGTGTTCAGATGCTCTTCCTTTCTTTGTAAATAAAAGATCTGGCAACGTTGAAATGTATAGTTTTTACTGTATCATCATTCTACGTTTAGTTTAAACCGTGATAAAATACATTTGAAAACAGCAGCTCACCTGCTTTGGTGTTCGCATGGTCTAAAATACTAGACTAGACTAGAATGCCGATGACAGAGAGATCGGAATTCGAAACCCGGTCGGGTGTACTGATGGTGGTTTTTCCTGAAAGGTTTTCTACCTTACCTCCACGAAGATGGTGATAGTACACTTCCTCTAAATCCAACCTTCGTTATCCTTAACTAACTAGCGTAATTAATACATATGCGTATAACCTAAACAGGTAGTAAAACGTAGTGGTAACAAAAACAGCTCGCCAATGGAGCGAGGTAAATATGTCTTTTCATAAGATCTTTAGTTTTCTCAACGTTTGACATTTGAATTATCTAGATATTTACCTTAATCAAATAGAAAGAAGAAAAGTTGAATTCAGAGCAATAGTACTTGCATTTTCTTGGAGGCAGGGGGGTAAAATATTAAGGAAAATCAGTTCAGTGCAACTTATTGGGATTCAAGTGCCAATCACCTTTTCATAATCAATACAGTCAGGACAATATTGGTGATCTTGTCCCTTTGCCCACTGGTGAGGGTAACAGGATAATTATTAATATTATTTTAAGATTAAAAAGTATAAAATAAACTTTAGAAAGAATTACTTGTTTTGAATCGTGATAAATCAATAATTTATTAATATTAATGGATAATTTCAGTGACAACATGCTATTTTCAACATTTCTTGACTTAGTACGTTGTTTATAATAAAGTAAAGGAAACTAACTACGCCTAAATGGTTAGGATAGTGTTGTTTTACCTATTAATAAATAGTATAGAAATCAAACCAAATCTACCATTGAAAGAGAATACTGCAAATTGTTTGTCATTATCACGATAGTACTATATCAAAGACTGGAATGATGTATTTCAATATCCCTTTACAAACAGTTGTCCGTTTTGCCCTAAGTACACCTGTGGAGGTTATCTTCACGTCGTACCCGTAGTGATAATTATGATGTGATGATAATGATTCTTAAGGTGTTGGAACCAGGAGTGATCTTAAACCTAATGAACCAAACCTTAGTGATCGTTGGAATAATTCCCCTCTCGGGAAAAATATCCAAGGTATCAGCTGGGAATTGGACCTGGGACCCCTAGATTCGTAGACAAGTGCACTGACTGACCACTGTAGTATGGGGATGGTTTTGAATGTAGTGATAGTGCACATGAGTTATTCAGTGCGTTTACAGTAGATTTTGCCCTTTTTAAGAAGCTACTAATATTAACTACATTTATATGCCTTGCTAAGACGTCATGTCACTTTGACAATAAATGTAAACATTCCTCATGCCAGATTTTTGAACTATATTTTCAAGGCAAACCAATATGGAACAAATTTTTGGTTATTTTGAATTGTCATAAAATACCAGATTTAGTGTAAATCAAATATAACAGTAGTATCTAGTTTACTACAAGTATTATATAGGCACTATTATATATTGACCATTGCTAGAATTTTTAATAAGAACAAGTCGTTTAATCATAGCTGATGATCATAATAACACATTAAATAAGTGTTAGACTGAGGTATTTTATGGATATATTTCAATAAATGGATCACTTTAAAACATGTCTTGTTTTGAATAAATGCATTTTTTACTAGTAAATGCAAAAAAATATATATATTGCCACACAAATTTAAGATTAATGGTTTGGTTTATATACACAAATGCGCCTTCTCAGATAACAGAATAATATTATAAATCAGATTCAAGTACACTTGCAGTAGTTAGGAGTAAAGTGGTCTCCATAAGTGACTCAGTCAGTCATAAATTAAACACAAATCTTAGAAATGAAACCATAAACCTAGACTGCTGATATAGGCTTACTACCGTGATGTAACACGTCTCATATTATGGACAAATTATACCGTCGATAACTCCCAACAGGCTTTGTACTCATTCACGTTCCGGGATGTAACGTACTTTACCTTGGGCGTCACATTCTGAGATTGCCCATTCAAGAATAAGAATATTACTATTACAATCATTGTTTGTCTTGTGTTAAAAATATCCTCTCATTTTCATATTTTACCTTTGGTAGCACTGGATTCTATCACATATCACCACTGGAGGAATACACTGGTGAAGACAGTATTGCTACTGCACCTTGTAATACCTTCCAAACACCTCTAGTTATCCACTTGTCCGCGAGATCGCCTCCGGTAACAAGAGGTTGGAGGTTTGCTAATAATAAAAGAGGGGGAAGAGAGATTTATCCTGTAGGTAGTTAAAAGTATTCTCACACCTGCTGAGCGTCTCTGGAAGGAATCGTGCGGACACCTCCTGACATCGCTCATCGGCTTCTGATCGGCAAAATGGCAGCTTCATGCTTCATTTCTTCACTGTATGGGTGTGTTCTAATATGAATAGAAGAAACGAGAGAGTAGTATCGGGTTTTCAATCGACGATCGTTCGTTACTAAAAACAAAGATAGATCACTATTATTAAATGATGCAAGAGTTTTTCAACCATGATGTAATCTAGCTCATGTTTTATTCTAAATCTAAGGTGAAGATAAACCTACTTTATGTAATTTATTGTTTGACTCTCGCATCTACAATTTTGTCTTAGAATTTAGTTTTGATCACGAACTTTCAATTGACAAAAAGAGAAAATTTACTGTATTTAAAACTTTCCAATAACAAGAGTATATTCGTTTGTATTCTTTTATAGTAAGTGGTGCAATGGATCATGAAGGAGTAAATATTATATTTGATAATAATTTATTATCACATATTGGATAACTTGAAGTAAATAAGAAAATTATGTGAGTAAGTGCGTATCAGTGGTCTAAGTTCACGGACAAAAGAAATGGACCTGTCACAAGACAGAAAACCTAATATTAATAAGAATGTACGGTTTTATTGTGTATAAATATAATATGAGACTGAAAACACTTAAAGTACTTATCATAGATAAATAAACTTAAGAGGATGTACGAAGAAATGCAAGCAATATTTTTAATCAATGGTGTTATGGTACTTGTAGAAAACTTTTATCAATAAGGCTATTTTTTAAAAAAAGTTTAACTATAGCCTATTATTTTAATGTATTTATTTAACATTTATAAAGGTATTGGTGTATTAATATTCTCGTATCTTTAGGGTAAGCCCTACTCATTAGCGTTCCCTAACAGATTTAATAAACACATATATACCCTATAGGCCCTACTATTGTTCCATGTCCGGTTGGGAAAAAATCACATTTCACATGATTTGAAATTAGCCAGGGTGTAGTTCTTTTTTTAATTATCAACACATCTTCAAAACCATTCTGGTATATGCATATGAATTAATTACATATGTGCGCTATAAATGAGGAATATTGAATTTAGAGTTGGTGTAGGCATACTCACATATGTGTGGAAGGAGAGTGAAAAAAAAAAGTTTCCCTCAATACAACCAACAGGGATTCAAACTCCATTCTCCCCATCATCGGTACATCAGTCTACTACAAGAATGACACGAGACCATTTGACGACTGATGCGTGTTAGGGTGTAGTTACACTTTTAGATAAGTTTAGAACAAATAAATAGTATAGCTTTAATTATTTACAATAATGGAAACGAAAGAATTGTTAGACGCGGTGATATATAAAAGTTACTTTTACGTAAACTTTTACCGTAAGGCTCTTCAAACTTTTAAAGGTCCATGGGTCAAAGTTTCTGTATGTGTTTACATTATTTTAATATTTTATCGAAATTGATACGATTTGTCAAAATTGATATTTACAGAATATAAATTGTGTGAATGAATTCTTCAAAGAGATTCTAGTGATTTTTATATATGTAAGGTACCCCAACCCTCTTTCAAATGTGATTCCCCTCAACTATTTTTGTCCCCCTCCTGTTTTACTATCAACTGGGTGGAATTCTACACTTTTCCTTAGGCTGATGTGTTGGGATAAGAAGGATATAATTTATTGCAAATGTACACATATTTATCTATAGGGCACGAGTGGATAACTAATTTTAGTACTTCTGGTAAGGACTTAAGCCCTTGAATATACAGTTATCGTAAATTCAAATTAGAAGAGCTTTCCCAATTATGTGGCTTATTATTAGTGTTTTTATGTTTGTGGAGGTTGAGAGGGGAGTAAAAAGAGTGTATGCTTCCTACTAACTGTTCGAACAGCAATATGCATTTTAATTATGCTTTTGAGATAAGGATTAGGAAGGTAAAATTTAGAGGAAATGTATAATTTTTTTGTGTAGTGTGATGGTAAGTAATAATTTAGGAAAATCATTTCCCAATACTCAGTCAAGATTTGAACCTCTTAGTCATTAGACTATCTGATCTTTTATATAGTCTTCATTGTCCATGACTGTGGGAGCATTGTAAGTATTCTTAGCTATCTCTAAAGGAAATTCAAGGTACTAGAAGGGGCTAACTTAATACGCCTATAACGCCAACCGTAACACCAGTTAAACTAGGTATTCCTATAATGCAAATCAAAAATATATAATTGTTATATACGTTAATTTACGAGGCAATTTTGTTGGCAGATATTCGATATCAATTATAATATTATAATAGGCCTACACATTAAATCATCCTATAGTTCATGGCAATTAAATATGGGTTATAATGACTTTAATATAAATAATGGGGCATACCTTCAAACTTTAAAAAAATAATTAAAATATTTGTAAATGTCGAAAGCGTTTAATGTCTAACGGTGCTTTTAGTTATTTTCCATCTCATATAGATCCAATATTTGTACCGCACATATACGTCCATGGTCTGAGGTCATTTAAGAGACACTCTCTTAACACAATAAACCAATTCCACTTTGAAGCCAACTCTCCCATTAGAGAACATCAAAAGTGTCTGCCTCAATAGCTGAGAAAATAAATAGTGTGTTAAATCTGTACATACTTTCTCATATAGTTAAGGTGATCATACTTTTATTTGTTTTGCAAGGCAGTACTGTTTTTGGGGGAAATTCTGTTGTCCTATATAACAGGTGGTAGTATAGCCAAATACTGGGATTTAATCAATTATTTTTAAAAGTACTTATTTTTGTAGTTATAGAAAATAATATTTTTAATTGAACAACGCCATCTAAGAAACTTTATAGTGGAGTGTTATTTTTTCAAGAAGAAATATTTGCCTAAATCTTTCTAGATATTTAATCACAATTAAAGCTCCTATCTAATATTTGATTATATTATCATTAAAGGGGAAGAAAATATACTAATGTTTGTAGGAAATCCGTTTTGAAAGAAATTATTCTCTACGAGAATATTAATAGCAGGACTTTGGTATATAAAAAAAAATTAAAATGGCCTTTCTACAAAAATCAGTATTTACCCACGTTTTAATTTTGTCTTGCATACGTCTCTCAAATATATTTCTGTAATATTATGTGTCTCTAGAGTTTCTTTTATTGAATGTTACGTATTATTATAACATCTGTACTGCATTATTAACTTGAAGTGATTAGCAAGCCACATTCTAAATTTATTTGTATTCACTATTAAAATTAAAAATAGTCAAACTGTACTGTTCATGTACTTATGTGTCTGTACGATAAGAGTTATTCTTTACATTAAAATTGGTTTCTTGGAATTGCTGATGAAACCAATCTTATTTTGGTTAATATTTTACTTGATATAATTACTAAGCGTTATATTTATTCTTCAAGGAAAAACTACATTAACTAGTTTTTTAGTGATTGGAATTTACATTTTTCAGTGAATTATCTTTAACTGATTGTTTTTAAATGAATGCTCATTTATATCTATAAAGTAAAACACTTTCAAAACATTCCATTTGAACTAAACTTCATAGTCCTTTCCAAAATAATTATTTAAATCATTCAAAATTATTAATCAAAAATCAACTTTAAACCAATTTCTCCCAAAAACCAATATTCAATTTTAATTTTATTACAAACACTCCCCAGATATCAATTTTAATCTAAGATTTTATAAGAGCTTAAAAAATCTAGCTAAAAAAATTGTAAGCTACCCTTTATTTAAGGCATATAATAAAAATTTAAGAAAAAATACTGATACATACCACATATACATACCATGTTTGAATCATTTTCATAAAACCGCCTCAGATGTAACACAAAGAGAGACAGAGGTAAAGAAAGACTTCCAATAGAATTGACAGAAATGTAGTCCAATATTTTGAATTCAGTGGCACATAAAACGTTAATATTTATCATAATTTCGGGGTGAAATGTTAACGATCACAATATTTTTATAGGCCTATGTGAAGTTAAGAAAATTTTCCCCGCCTATTTTATCGACAATATTTACACACAAATTGGACATGAATAGCAAAGTGGAGTGTCAAAGGAAACTTACTGAAATTTGCGTAGAGAGAGAGAGAGAGAGAGTGGAAAACAATTTATGAAAGACAACATTCAGTAGACCCATACATCCTGCATGAATTCAAACCCAGACCTCTATACAACCGCAAAACTAGACTAGAAGAGATAAATGCTTGATTCGAGAGTCCGCCGATTGAGTGGCTGGAGAAACATTTCTTTAAACTGATATATCTTGTAGGATATCAGTTCAGAAACTTCGTAACCACGAAAACAATCCTCAATTATCTTAATATTTCCGTTTGTGACACAATTAAGAAAGTACTTTTATTTATTTTAGGTTTCTCAACATTTAATTTAGTCTCAGAATTGTCACATTTCGCATTAAATATATTTGAAAATGCTCTTGTTATATCAATTCATTTATGTTTTAAAACCTTAAAATGTGAACATAAGCTATTAATAAAATAGGAACATGTTAATACTTTCCGGCTTTGTTTTATCTTGAATAACATTTTAAAATACCTAACTGTTTCTTAACTAATGCTATAATTCGGAACATTTGTTACCCATTGTATCACTCCTGTAGTTGATCCTCTAAGGACGTTTAATTCAGTCTATGTCCATCCACCTTGATGGTCCAACTACTATTTCCCTGAAATATGCGAGTTGAAGGATATATTATTATTAACCTAATACTACAAATGAAAATATCCCCTCTTGTACTTCTCGTGTTAAATGTTTGAGAAAATCATTTAAACACATATTATACTTATTTGTTATTTGTGTCAGTTTATATTTTAATAAGACAATATTTATAATTTTAATGAAATTCATTCTATAGTTTGTCATCGTTAACGAGAATAGCAAATAAGAGGATGTAAGAAACGTGTTTGTACAGAGTACAGCAGCCAACAGTGTCAAAGTGAATATCATTCCACTGTACATTTCTGTATACATCTTAAAAGTGTCTAATTTAAAACCCTCTTTCAAAAGTGGCATCTGTAGAATACATGGATTGGCGTATAATTTAGTAATGTTTTATCAACGTTTTATAACGTTTCAAACTATCAGACTGACTATACTTTGATTCTAATCTATCTATTTAATACTAATTCAATAGTATTAATTACTTATTATATGTTGGGTAGATATATTTGAAAAGTAGCGTGCAGGAAATAGGCTAACATTAGCTTGGAGAGAGAGTTATAAAACCACAGTAATAAGCTTCATGTCAAAAACCACTCTCAGCGCATCTGCTAGAAATTCAAACCTCGACCAGCAGTCCAGTCCACCACGAGCTTGACTCCCTACACCATGTGAGCACCAATGGTGACTGTAGGGTAGTAGATTAATGTTTCTATTGCAATTATAATTTTATTGTCTACAAACCATTCTATATTAAACTATGGCTGTAAACCTATTCTATATACTCTTTCTATCGTAGTATTTAAATAAAATAGAAAACTTATTTTAAAATTATTTATAGACGTTGTTCACAATATAATATATTCAAAATTTATCTCTTAGAAAAATAAAATTAAAACAATTAACTGTCCAGAACAATTGAGGATAGACCAATAAAATTTGGATGGTAAAAGTAAATGGTTTTTCAATTGGTACATTAAAAAATAAATGGTACGGCGCACCGCACAGACTTTCTCTCCCATTCTATAAACTCGTAAGATTTCTGAACGGAATAATGTAAGAAGGCCGTCAAGATTCATCAAAATTTCTGTTTTAAATATTATATTTTTATTTTTAAAGAATTAATGTCCTCATTTTTATGTTTGGACCAATAAAAAATATTAATATTGGGTCCACAAGGGTCAACACTTCGTATTAAAATTTCTATTTCCGGTTAAAATTTTAACTTTTTATTAGGTGTTGCACATCTTCAAGTCATCGCTTTGATATTTAATTATCCATTTATACATTTTGACCAATAAAAAATGTAAATATTGACTATTGAGTCAAAAATGGAGATAGATCATTGCTGTACAAATATTTCTCCTAAGAGGTTTAAGGAAAAATAAGATACTTTTTTTAGATACTTACTTATATTTAATTACTCTATGGTATTGGAGAATTATTGCGTTAAAACTTAAGTAGTATATGTTTACAACTAAAGCTCACAAAATTGTATTAATATATTTGCAAATATCTCAGAAACTGTTGCTTTTATAAAATTATATTTCAAATAAAAGTTGTTTATTTCTAATAGTCCTACAATTTTGCAATGATAATTTGTTTAGTATCTCAAATAGTTGTGGTGATACGGAAATTAAAGCTTCTGTAAAGTACCCCAAAAATCATTTCCATGAGAAAATGAAAATATCCAGCTTATTTATAATCTAAATCAACGCCTAGATACGAATTTTAATCAAAATCGTTGGAGCAGATTTTGAGAAAACCTATTTTTCTCTTTTCGCCCCTTTAAAACTACTGTTAATCTTAAGTTTTAATATACACACAGACATACGGCATTGCAGGGACTATTTTTTAGGGTTTGAGGTGTCATGAGACGTCAATATCCATCAACATTTCAGGTTAGATTTTTTTTACGGTCGCAATACTTAAAACTTTAATGTCCAAAAAGTTAAAAAATATATATAATTGCATATATATTGAAAGTTATTGATTTTTTTAAATATGTTTCAAATAAAATATGTGTCTTTAAATATATATATACCTATTTGTAATGCTAAGTAATTTAATATTTCAAATAATTTTGGAGATGACATAAAAAAATGTTAATTTACGCATCAGACCGGAGCCCTTAAAGCCATTTTGCCAAAATATTGAGGGTAGTTATTTCTTTTGGAACATTTATTAATGTTTATTAATTAAATATAATCAAAATCGTTAGAGCCGATTTTGAGAAAATCTACTTTTTCTCTTTTTGCCCTTCAGTAAACCACCCTTAATTTAGGGGTTGATATCCAATTCCAAAAATCCCTCGGGGCAACCTTATGAAAACCCTAGATATCAAGTTTTAGGTCAATCGGTAAAATAGTTTAGGCTCTAGATGGAGGTACAGACAGACAGACGGAAATTCAAAAACCACTTTTTCGGATTCAGGAGAGTCATGAAACGTAAAGATTCATCAAAATCTCGAGTTCCTTTTTTTGACGATCACCATACTTTCTCTACCTGTAAGATAGAGAGAAAGTAAAAAGGGTTTTTATCCTTCATATTTTACTACCGATCCGGTCTGATTCAACCCAGTTAATGGGCAGGGATAAAAATAGGGGAATTTAGAGGTAATGTAAAACCTTTTGTGTAGAGGGAGTAGGGGAAGGCATTTAGGAATAAATACCAAAACCAGATAAATCAAACCCTTGCATCCCCGTCTCCAGCAATCAAGTATTTTGTGAGAACTACATCTCAGAGCATAGGGACACAGTTTCAAGTAGGTAGAAAAATGTAACTGATGTTTATTTTAGTTACGCGTCTTACTAGCCATTTGGGTTATAGTCATGTACTAACTACTGTAATGCGCTAGGGAGGAGGAAGGTTCAATTTAGAAGAAGTGTACACATATTTACGGGTAGCGAGAGAGAGAAAAAAACGTTTAGGAAAAACCACCCTTAGTAAACCCATCATGGATCGAAACATTATGTTCCCCTTATTTGAAGTCTAGTCTAGTTCGAAAGTGACGCGTAGTTAGACGATGTGGCCACCCAGACTGGGGGCTGTTTTTACTTGCTATAGTTTACTTCACTATAATATTTCAGTGACTGGCTCTAAGGCTCCGTGCCCTTTCACGATATTGCTGATATCAATTTTAAATCTATAGATCTTCTCTGTAATGGGAGCTAAATATTTACAAAATAATGGGACTTTTATACAAAGGTTGATACACCGTAATAGTAGTTTTCTAAATTAAGGGTATAATTTGACTGAAATTGTTGTATATCAGATGGTTAATGGAGCTATTAACACTTGGGGCCTATTATTTAAGGGGCGTTTCAAGCCACATAATATATACTGTCTAGTAAAAAAGATACTCTTGATATCGTCAGACAAAATTATAACACATACTGCGGAACTACCATGAGATAAGCCATATATTATGTCTGAACTCATAGCTCTACAGATCATAGCAGAACCCACGGGTAGAACCAATTTGACTAAGTTAATACTTTACGAAGCCTGTAGGTTTTAATGATAATAAAATCCAACTTCATGACTTCTAAAAATATCTACATTTCAAAATCCCACAGCTATAAAAAATAATTTAATACAATAATGACTTTATAATAGAAGAAACCCTATAGTATAAATCTATCCCCAAAATATATGCACGTCTTTCGAAAATATTCAATTAGGGACATAATATGAAGTACAAAAAAATTATTTGAGATGTAAAGAAAGTATTAATATTTCAACCCTTAATGTCCTAATTGATTTCTAACCACAACAATATATTTTTTTTTTCATAAATCTGTCTATATATTTCTTCGGGGCGTAAACGAATTAGCTTATTTTAATTTTAAAGTCTCGCAGCGATATATATTTTAAATGTTTTGTTAAAAATATAAAAGGAAAAATGTAAGGCCATATATTTAAGCCTTTCATAGACAAGGGCATCAGTCTAATTTTGTCTGGTTGTCTGATAACCTGTAGGTCTAATTTTTCATCAGGACTAGGCGGGCTTACGTAGGTCTCTACTAAATTGTGACTCCCTTGTCCTCCACGAAAATGTGGGTGCATTTACTTTTAGTTATACCTTCATCTTCCCTACCTAATTATTGTGATCATATATCTGACAGGTAGGAAAATACGCACTGTTTTTGATTTAAATAAATTATTTGTGAACAAAATTTATAATTTTATAAAAAAAATACAACTAGCTATTTTGATTGAATTTCCGTTATTTATCATAAAAACGCTATTAATTCTTGGTGTCACATAAGTAAAAAATAATATCTAATTAATTAACCAAATGTAACATGGTTTCATTCATAGCTTTATCGACCGTTTTCATACGTTGCGAAGTTAATAAAATATCTAAAAATATGTATTTACTACAGTTATTCGCTGCACTTTGATAAATTTCGATTAACGAGTACGCCAAATTCAATATATACTCATACCTCGCAAAAAACAACACAGGCAGAGTAACAATCTATATAAATGTTCTGTAAGACCTATACGAAAGATGTATAATTAAATTATTGATATGAGTACAGCCTGAACACTTAGAAAGACTCGTTGACAAAAAATAAAATATATTGATGTATATAAATACAGCGTTAAGCTATCATTGCCATGACTAACCAATGTTTGGATATTTGAATGATTTAATAGGCCCTTATTACTCTCTATTAATTAGTAGGAAGGCTTAAAGGGGGGAACTAGAATGGAACATGGCTTGTTGGAAAATTTTATATTCTGCTTTAAGAGCTTTGCACGAAACTATACTTGGAGTTTTCAACGTGACAACATGATTATTTATAAGGGTGAGCTGACGGTCTAGGGGTAAGGTGTCAGACTTCTGTGCTGAGGGGCCGGGGTTCAATCCTTAGTCCCGGCACAGATCTATCTTATTGCCAAACCCTTCCTTCACCTCTGACAAGACGTGTATTAAGGACAACCTTTGGATGTGTGGAATGCCAGGCCTCTACCATGGTTTGGATCCTACATTATGCTGTAGGTTCTCCATTTCATCTCACAATCACCCTACCATTACACATTAAGGTAAATGCGTAAAGCCCGAACGGGTAGTAAGACGCGGTGCTAATATTAATAATAAGATGATTATAATCCACAATATAATATTTTCAAACTGTAAAATAGAATTGATATTAAGATAAAATATGATTGAAACCTCAAAGAATTCATGATACAATATTTGATTTAGTTATTAACTCTTTGTAAAAATAATAATAATAATAATTAGTTAATCAATTTAAAAAATGATTAACCAATTATGAATTAATCATAAGGTTAAAGGGATTTTAACTAATCCAATTGAAAATTTATCCATTAAAATAAAAAAATTATAGTTTTTGTAGAAGGGTCAAATTACTCACAACCAATTTGTTATTTGTATAGTAATTTTTGTTCAATACAATAATTATTAATTTATAATTGATGAAAATGAATGACAAAAATAAGTATCATAAAATACTGCTAGTGTTGGGTTGATTCAAAAATCTAATGTTTAAGGTTACAATTTTAGCTCTGGGATTCACATTCCATTGATTAACAAAAAGAACTGTCTAAATCACGTTTGTCCTCATTGTTCTCGTGTTTCCCTAATAGGGGCCTATGGTTTTTGCCAAATGTATTACACAGCGTCACTATTAGAAATAAAAGTGAAAAATTGTGAAATTTTAAAACTATTTTTGTGTCATTTATATTAATCTCATTGTGTGTTCACAGTTATTAAGAATTGGGTTTTATACATATATATTTAAGATCCAAGGCCCAAAAGAGAATGTCCAATAACATAAACCTGTTCCGACTTTTAGAAGTAAGAAACCAGTGGACCCACGGTGCCAAATAATCCAGCTGGCCTGGCCCCTTTTTTAATAGTTTGATAGCTTAGATGAAATCACGCTACCAAGTAAATCTCTATTCAAGGCTTTTATAAAACATTATTTTTTGGAAGAAGGATTTCAAGTAATTATATTTTGACAACCTTCAAATTATCTATAATGTATTAACCAGTTTTAAAATGATATGCCAATTATATTATTTAAAATTTGATTGATCAAAATAATTGAAAATACTGTTATTGACATATTTAGAATACGTTATTTTTTTAGATAAATGTCATGGTGGTAGGCTAAGTAGTAATAATATTATTAAACAAGTTTACCTTAAACGTAAAAAAAAAGTTTATCCCTTTTGTCACAAGTTGATAGTTTTTCATTTTGGTTAAAAAAAAATAGAGTTGGTAAAACTCGTTTTCTTTACTTAAGGATTTATCGGGAAAAAGTTGTCAAATAGTTGTTATACATTTATTTCCTTATTAATAACATACACGTTTGTTTGGGGATAAGGGGGAAATTATTTCCTGGTTGGTTTACTGATTACAGTTCTTTCTTATGTTTTAGTCTGAATATTTTCAAAAATGGCTTTAGCGATTTGGTTCAAAATTGGTTTTGGAGGACTATTTGACATTATAAGTAATATTGTTTTTTAGTTTATCTAAAGTACTTTTAAAAAAGGATAATTTACTTAGGACAGTGTATAGAAATTGATTTAGAAATATAGAGTATATTTAGAAATTGATCTTGAAAATTGAATTCAATATGGGAATCTGGAAATCATTCTTCATTACCAATTAAAATAAGTGATTATTGTGACCAACAAGATGATGTGTTTGGTTTTTTATGGGTAGTTTACTAAAAAACATTTTCGAAAAGTATTTCCGAAGCAACAATAAACAATATGAGAAAGTTTGTGTGCAATAATGTCATACCATTTATTTATGGAGATTCTGTGACGGATTGGTAATTGTTTTTAGGCTACGGCCAGCTCGTTACTATAATTTGATTTCCGGGGATCTAGAGTTTTTGGGTAATTTCTCAAAATTGACCAGACAGACACAATATTTTCTGTAGTGTATTATTAAATCTATCAAACTAATAAACCCATACACGCACTTCAAATTACTCAGGGAAAAATAGAAAACAATATTATTTCCTTTAATAAAGAGTTCAATTTTTGTTGACAATCATAATACTTCTATCTCCCAGAGGCTGAGAGAAAATATAAAGAAACCTACATCCTTTCTATTACTATTTGTTCAGGACAAGATTTAAGCTGCGAAATATGGGCACGTTGCACTGAGTCAACTGGTTGTCCCGGATCAACTGACTGGACAGTAACGTCACTAAGAAAATCGTGGATTTGTACTGGTGTTGACCATCCAAAACCCAATTTAAAGGTTCTCCCAGGTCATTAATGGTGTGAGTTTTATATATCATTCGGTCACCCCCTATAAAGGGGAGCTCTCTGTTGCTTGTAATAATGTTTTCTTGCGACCTTTTATAGCTGGAGTCTGAGTTTATTAAAATCTTCATACCAACATACCAAAATCTCTTTTGTGGTTGGCTGGATCTCTTACAGTTCTCATAACGCATTGATTTAATTTAGAATTTCGTCATCCAACATGAGTTCGGTAGGTGAGTTCTTGTAGTTGGAGGGGCAAGCATTTTTAAACGCAATTTTAAGCCAGACAGAATTTATATCCCATTGGCTGATGGAATGAGGGATTAAAAGTAATCAGTGCTGAGCTAATAGGATACAGTGGTAACATGTTTTATTACCATACTAAAACAAATGTTTCTGAAACTGTGCTTACTGATCTTACTGACCTTATCTTATCTTATACAATGCATAAAGTACTATTGAAATTTGTAAAGACCTCCCGCTTCAAAGCTTTTATAGTAGCCCCAAAAGGACTTTTCACCCTGGAATGAACCAAGTGAGTTTTTAAAATTCATCCATGACTGTTAACACTAATTTACTACCATTATTGGACACCAGGAGGGTCCATGAAAGTGTATAGACATTCTTACCTTCAAAAACTCGACAATCTAAGAGAAAGCATGCCTATATTGGGTTTCTGGGCAGGTGTGACTCTACAAAAATTATCACAAGACTTCACTAAATTTTCTGGATCTCGGTCCATTCCTGTTCATAAAAAATTATTCCTTAACAGCGTTATGGTTTGGCAATCTCCAAATTAGCTCCTACCAGTGACGTGTGTATACATCGAAACAGAACCGAACTATATGAATCCAGAATGCCAATTTTTCACTGTACGCACGGGATAAGGATCAAGTCTGTTCGGCCGGCTGGTAAGTCTGTGGTAGTGGAAACTGAGACTGATGGGGACACAGACAAGGTAATGAGGGATTAAAAGTAATCAGTGCTGAGCTAATAGGGTACAGTGGTAATATGTTTTATTACCATACTAAAACAAATGTTTCTGAAACTGTGATTACTGACCTTACTGACCTTATCTTATCTTATACAATGCACAAAGCACTTTTGGAATTTTCAAAGACCAACCGCTCCAAAGCTTTTATAGTAGCCCCAAAAGGACGTTTCTCTCTGGAATGAACCTAGTGAATTTTTAAAATTCATCCATGACTGTTAACACTAATTTACTACCATTATTGGATACGAGGAGGGTCCATGAAAGTGTATAGATATTATTTCCTTCAGAAACTCGGCAATCTAAGAGAAAGCATGCCTATATTGGGTTTCTGGGCAGGTGTGGCTTTACAAAAATTATCACAAGACTTCACTAAATTTTCTGGATCTCGGTCCATTCCTGTTCATAAAAAAATATTCCTTAACAGCGTTATGCTTTGGCAATCTCCAAATTAGCTCCTACCAGTGACGTGTGTATACACCGAAACAGAACCGAATGATATGAATCCAGAATGCCAATTTTTTGCTGTACGCAATTGGGGAGGTAGTTCTAGGTTGGGGTTGAAATCCCATAGGTTTGTCTCGCTCTCCCCATGTGGCGACTGTCCTGGATTAGACAGGACAAGGGTTTCATGGCTCAACATAATGACTTCTGTCCCCAATCCTTGCTGCCCACATCCTTGTCGCATCACCTCTGCACCGTTCAGAGTTTTTATTTTATGAACAGCTAGATATTTATTTGAGGAAGTTGTTTGTGTGGGAGTAGATGGGGGTGAGGAGACTACCCAAACTCGCCACACACAAAGTGGTTGGCAGCCGGTAATTTGGGTAAAAGCTGGTCAAGCCACCTCCACAATGTTTCTGGAGGGTAACTTAAACTAAAAGAGGTTTACAGTGATTCATAAGGCTAAGAGCCCTCCGAGGTCCTAAATTGGGCAGCTAAGTTTAAATAAATGTTTAGGGTGATTCCTAAGCCAAGTTGTGACTCCCTTAAATGGGTGACTTAGCTTAAAGCTTTAGCGGGTGTTAGTGTTTCTTAGGTTGTGCCATAAGTCCCTTACGTAACCGTTCGGCAATTATGGAAAGAGGGGCAAACTCCTCTCGTTGAAGGAAGCTCAGCCAAGGTGGGGAGGGGGGCCACATCTGTTTGGGGCTGGTGACAGACAAGCAGAGATCACCGGCCCCTCCCCCTCCGAAGTGTAGGACACCATCATGATGGGTTTTACAAACTTAGAAATATATTTGTTTCCCAATGATGGCTGCTGAATCAAATTAGGAAGTGTAGTTTACCACCTTGTAAAGTCACTGACTTATGCAAGGTGTATGTTTATTGATGTAGTGGTGTCCTTAATGTACACACTTGAATGTCTTGAAACACAAGATGTTACTAGGATTTTATCCTTATTCGCTAACCATAAACGAGATTTTTCCAGACCTGAATCTTTGACCTCTGATGCTCAGAGTGAGATAAGCAATTCTGAGATTTGAGCTCGGAACAATACCTGTGAATTCTGCAGGTTGTTCTATTTAAGGATGATGGGGAATTCTTCCTCCACACTTTGCTCGAACATCCTTAACAATGCGTCTGCCACTGCGTTATCTTTTGTGTTTATATTGATTATGTTAAAACGAAAGTGTTGCATCCGGGTAAATCAACGGGATATTTTTCCTATTTAACGTGGATGGGTCAGTATCTATGCTGCCACCAGGTTGTCTATGTGGATCTCAAAAATGTTTGAATCCAAATATTGCCGGAATTTTTCAGCCTAGAAAATTATACCTAGCATTTCTCACTCATAGGTTGTGTAGTTGATCTATGTTGGTGATGAGTTTGGCTCACATAAGTCCCCAGCAGGATCTCACCTTTCACTTCTTGTGTCAGGATGGCTCCTAATCCTGTTGAATCCTGTATGGAGAATAAATTTATTTTCAAATTTTGACATGCTTAAAATTAGTGCTTCCACTAATGCTGGTTTTCAATATCTAGATGCTATTTTGGCCTCACAGGACAAAAATATGTCATTTTATCTATCTTAAATATGTAAAGTGGCTCTCCTTCTGATGCAAAGTTTGGAATAATTAATTTACAGAAAAACGCGATGATTCCCAAGAACCGGGATTATTTATTCTTAATGTTTATGGTTGGTAGTTCTCTAATGAGATATAATTTTGTTCAGTTAATTTCTACGCCTATTTTGGAAATAATGGATCCTAGGTATTGGATCTGTGTAGCAGCAAGTTGTATCTTGTGTAAATTAATTGTGTGGCTGTATTAACTTAACCCAAAAGAATCTCTCTCAAATTATTTTTATGCTTCTGGAAATCATTTGAATAAACTAAGAGTCACACAAATAGCTGTATACAAACTTTAACTGCACATCTTCTAATATGTGGTTCAACTGAAAGGCCAAAAGAAAGATAATTGTACTCATACAATTATGTTTGTGTTACAAAGGCAGCGAACTTTTTGGTATACTTACTAAAGGGAAATTGATAGTACATCTGTATAGTTATAATTAAGAGAACACCCTTGCCTTGTCTAGATACTGAAAAGCCATTTATACCATGGGAAACATTGTAAACTCAAAGGAGACCATTTGGCTTAGTTGTCAATAGTCCATGACTAGTCTATGATTGTTTTTAGGTTTTGTAACTATATAGGCTGGGGAATCATATGGGTTGCGTGAGACTCCGATCATTCCCTTTTTTACAAGATTATCGATGTACTGATTCAATAAAGTCAACCTATAGGGGTAAACATAGTATGGAAGTGGCCTCACGGTTTTTGTTTAATAATTTAATATTACCAGTTAGCACATTGGTTCATCCTAATTCTTCAGTAATTATATCCTTGAATTATTTTTTAATACTTAGTATATTCTATTTACACTTGTGCAAATTATTAATGATTCGTCATAAATTTATTTGGGAAAAATGTTCCATGTTAATGGAAGTGTTATGCAAGTCACATGGCAGCGGATTCCGTCCATGCCAAGGAAAAACTGGATCCAATAATGATTAAAAAATTCCTTTGCTGGTAATACCTCGATGCATAAATTTGGGGCCACCAAAAACCACGGGGGACATGAAAATCTTCCTATCTTTACCGATACTTCAGACATGACATTTAGGTTTTTGAATTTCCGGTGGGACGTCAATCCCTCCAATTATCTCTTTTTCTGTTGCTTTGTAGCCTCCTTTACTATATCAACTATAGGGAAAAATACAAGAAGAGATAAGAATATCAGAGACACCAAAGTGAATTAGTAGGGTTTCAAAGTACATTAGGCTGAGAAAAAGCTATTGGTCTCAGAGACACGCAGCCCAGGCAAAGTGGAAAAGCTAACAGAAGTCAAATTTATGAAATGTTAATTATAGATATACCTCCTATTTGAACACAATAGCTGCCTCTAAAGGGTCCACACACACTTTGATATAAATATCTGGGAGGAAGCATGTTAGTTAAGAAAAATAAATGAAAGCAATATAAATAGTTTTTTAAAAGTCAATACTATTATTTGTGAACTAAAGAGCATAACAAACATTGTAAGTTTTAATTTTGAAAGATGACTACATATCTTGCGGTAACTCACATCCATATAATGAATGTTTTATAAAACTACCTAATAACTAAGGAAATTCCCATATTATATAAATCATCAGCACGATAGCCTCACTCATCTTCCAAACAAATCATTCCTAAAATTGAAAAAAAAATCATCATTCAATGTTGATTTAGATCCCCTAAAACACATTGCGCACACGCCAACTTGAGCGTGCCACAATAATATTATTATTTACAATACCCAGATATAACCTTTACGCAACGAAATTAAAGCTATCAATAAAGATACCCCTATTCCCCTATTATAAGTTAAATTTTATAGCACGAATTCAATGTATTGACATAATTAATATTAAATGTATTACTTAGCTTCCCTATGAAGACACCCTGAATTTTAAATAGTTTAAATTCCAATACGTTACTCCAATATCTAGCCCTAATCAATTGAACCGATACATATAACAGTAAAATTTAAACCATTTCAAAATACTCATAAAACTTGTCCATAAAAAAATTGATTGACCTTGAAAACCATCTCAGTATGACAACAATTATCTAAAATATTTAAGGTATTTGACAATTTTAAACAAAGAATAATATTTTTTTTATTACGCAAATTACATTTTGTACAAGAATTTTTTTTGTAAGTTTTTAAATTAAATGCCTAAAATAAAATGTTTTGCCTGCATTTTAATGAAAAGTGTGGCTCAGATGATAGCACCCTCTACCAGTTTTTGAAAGTTCCCCGAGAGTGAATCCAAAGTCCAATCTAGGGTCATTATACAGGGTGAATAGTAATACGTGGAAACGGACAGTCTCACACTCTTTGCAAAAAATCCATTCTTCCCATACCATTTGATAAAAATGACATTAAAGTCATAGAGGGGTGATGTGGCAATGCTGTGCCAGAAACTTACATTAAACATATATATTAGTTTACATTAAGTGGTTGCAGGTTGATCCTCGCATGGCTATGCATTGCTCCAAACAGCGTATGGATTCTGTGTGCACGTGGCGAAGCATGTAGACGTAAACTCTCGTAAGAGCCGCAAGGATTCGTGCCACTATGTCCTCGAGGTACTGCGGTTGGTCGTCAGGTAGCTACACAGTGCTTTAAGGTGAACTCACAAGGTGAATTCGAGTGGTGGGGGTTCTGGTGACATTGGTGGTTATTCTATCAGCCTCCCATGACCAATCCATTGGTTTGGGTGGACTTCATTAAGTATCTGCCACACATGTGCCTCACGATTTTCAGGGACGTTGTCACATTGATACTGCATCTTCTGTCACACAAGCAATAGTACGTCTTCCAGCAGCCCAGAAATACCGTTGTCAAGAACCATACGGTATCTGTGGGGATCCAAACAAACTGGTGGTAAAAGGGGGCCTACAATCGCATCCTCAACAATGATGGGCTATACATTAACGTTGAATCGATGCTGATACGCATGAAATCAAGTGGCATATGAGTTAGCACTTGCCTACAGGTGATTGTTATGGGTGCTATTCATTCCCTCTATTATAAAACAGACTCCGTCTGTACACAGACTAATTCAATTTGAAGTCCAGATAGGCAGTACGCTGCTGCTAGGCCCACTACCAAAACCGTACTCATCAAGGCAGATTAGTCGGGAGCCGATACTGCATTACTTTATAATAGAATCAGTGGTAGCCATCATCAAGCAATGCCTGAATAACTGACCTCTGTGACATAGTGTAATTGTGCATATCTTGTGCTACGTCTCGTGAGCCACGCGCTGGCTACTGATGGAATACAGTTATTAGAGTATCTTCAACACCTGCTGTCTGTACGTTGTATGGACATCCTGCATCCACTCTTGGAGCTTGACAACTTTTACCTGTTTCCCGACAATGCTGTTCCAAATGGCGAAACCTATTTACCCATTGAAGTCTTCCGGGGAATCGATCAGCGTACAGCCCCGCCGAAGGTTCGGCTTGGCTATCAGCTAATCCCATAGCCATTAACACATTCTAGTATCCTATGTGTATGTCATACTGACCTCACATTTATGTAAACGTATAATCACCGATGACTATGACATTTCATGCCCAGTATTGCCCCGTCACTCATATCTATATTTGGTGTCGTTTTCTCAAAAGCTATGGGAAGAACGGATTTTTTACAAGGAGTGTTTTCGACTTATATTTACCAATTAAATCTTGTGGTGCTGTCCACGTATCCACGAATTACTAATCACCTTGTAACACTGTATACAGTTCACCACAGAGTGAAAGGGGTACTAAGGGATTATGAAAAGGCAATCAGGGGGAATGATGTGGAAGATGAAACTTCTGACGAGTGATCTGCGCTGTGCACTTCCTGCCAAGGTGAGACGTCATGGGCGTAATCGCTAGAAGTAAGAAGAACCTTCAAATATGTTCCAGATCGTCTTAGAAACTTGCCTTGAAAATTCATATAGCTGGTCGCTGGTACGATTAACAGGCATGCCCTCTAACGCCAATTTTCCTAACTGTAGTCTTGTAGCTCAATTTACCGGTGCGTGTTGATGCGGCCGGTCGTGTCTTGTTGTGGTGCAATGGCGGGCCATAGACAGTTACAGAAGTAAGTTGGGTAGAGTGAGATAGTTAATTTGAGTTGAGCTATATTCTCATTAATCTTGTCGATGTTTTCTAGAAATAATTATTTGTAGCTAAGCATGTCACTACAGCTTGATATCTGAAGTTCACTGTTTTTCCTCCACTACCTTTTCAGAGATAATGCTATGAATTGATCCATGTCTATTAGAAATAAATTATGCCACTTTCCCACCCAAGTGATCTGCGCTGTGCACTTCCTGCCAAGGTGAGACGTCATGGACCTCCAAATTGCTAGAAGTAAGAAGAACCTTCAAAGATGTTCCAGATCGTCCTAGAAACTTGCCTTGAAAATTCATATAGCTGGTCGCTGGTTCGATTAACAGGCATGCCCTCTAACGGCAGTTTCCCTTACTGTAGTCTTGTAGCTCAGTTTACCGGTGTGTTTATGCGGCCGGTCGTGTCTTGTCGTGGTGCAATTGCGGGCCATAGACAGTTACAGAAGTAAGTTTGGTAGAATGAGTTAGTTAATAAGAGTTGAACTTTATTCTGATTAATCTTGTCAATGTTTTCTAGAAATAATTGTTTGTAGATAAGCATGTCACTACCGCTTGATATCTGAAGTTCACTATTTTTCCTCCACTACCTTTTCAGAGATAATGCTATGAATTGATCCATGTCTATTAGAAATAAATTATGCCACTTTCCCACCCGTTATCTCAATCCAGATAAGTTTTAGGTGTGTCCAATCATCTACGAGCAAAGTGTTTTCGTCTCTAATAATAATAATTGATCTAGCCAAAACTACAACAGTGAGTTTAAAACGGTTGTCAGATGATTAAAATGAAGAAAGATATTTTTCAAAGCTTGCAGTTTGATTAGAAATTGTGAAATTTGTGTATAAATAGAAGTAAAAGATATTTTAGAACACCTTTTATTGTAACTAGGTAATAAAATGTGTTCTATGTAAATCCAAATAATATTTAATTTTTATGCTAACATTTATTTAATTGAAAATCAAAATTTACCCTATTTATGTGAGACTTAGTTATTGGACTTATATTTACTAAGACTATTTTACTAATTTTAATGAGTACTACAATATCCTAAGATTGTGAACTTTTTTTTAACACGCCGTATAATGAAGAGAGTTAATTCACTTAAATATAAATAATATAATGTTAGATATTTTAAGTTGTGAGAACGAATATAAGCTGTATTTTTCTCTGTTTATTTGAAAAAAAATGTGGGTAATGCTAACTTTGTAATAAGATTTCTGGCTTTAATTAGCAAACAAATTAAGCTAACTATGACCCGAATGAAAATAAAACTGAGAACTAATTCTTCGTCAAAAAAGAGCGGCATAATTAGAGCAAAAATAAACTTTCTTAAAAAAAATTAACCAGGTATTATTTTAGTCTAGTAGTAAATTTAAATAAGATTGGAGTGAAGTATATAATTCATATTCTAGTTATAATACTTGGCTAGCCATGTCGGCCATTGCAACCTCATGCAATTTGAAAATAAATATAAAATAGTGCCTTCCCCAAGGTAATCAGCAAAGAAAATTAATTGAATAATAACAGTCATGGTGTACGTGTAAGGTTTTACAAAATTACTTAAATTATGCCCCTTTATTAGAGCAGAACAATTAGCTGAGTAATAGTTTTCTACCCATTTAATAGAAATAACGATGTACTAAAATAATGACGCTTATAAATTAAGACAATTTGCATAATGTAGGTTTTCATGATCTGAATTATGATGCTTCGCTGGGTTAAAGTGTTTATTTTGTAATAAGATGGTTTGTGTAAGGGGTGTGTTTAGTTGGTTTTCTTGTAAAAAATGTTATTGTGTTTATTCAGAACTTGTCTCGATATGTTCACTCTAAGGCAGTGTTGCTACTGTTATTAAAGCTTTGTATATTATACAGAGCTTTAACTTTACTATACAGAGGTTTAATTTTACTATACAGAGCTTTAACTTTTGTATAGAGAGCTTTAATTTTATAATACAGAGCTTTAACTTTATTATAAAGAGCTTTAATTTTATAATACAGAGCTTTAACTTTATTATACAGATCTTTAACTTTATTATAAAGAGCTTTAATTTTATAATACAGAGCTTTAACTTTATTATACAGATCTTTAACTTTATTATACAGAGCTTTAAATTTACTATAAAGAGTTCAACTATCTTAGACAGAGCTTTAATTTTACCATACAGAGCTTTAACTTTATTATACAGAGTTTAACTTTACTATACAGAGCTTTAACTTTATTATACAGAGATTTAATTTTACCATACAGAGCTCTGTTGTTCAGACCCACATATATGGGTAAAAGGACTAAATTTTAGGTTCATCTTTTCTTGGGGTTATAAAAGAAATAGCTCACTTGCTAAAGCTATGAATGACATACTTCATTATTAATGGTTTAATTTTAATTATTTCTATAAAATTGATTATTTGTTTTAATATACTGCACCTAAATTTATTGAATAACATATTTTTTTAATCCTTTATCGATAAGTAACTAACCCTTTTGATAAACGCATTAGTGGCCATGCGTCCTAAGGCGTCAGATATCTGGTGGGTAAGCTTTAACTTTATTATACAGAGCTTTAACTTTATTATACAGATCTTTAACTTTATTATACAGATCTTTAATTTTATTATACAGAGCTTTAAATTTACTATAAAGAGCTCAACTATCTCACACAGAGCTTTAATTTTACCATACAAAGCTTTAACTTTATTATACAGAGTTTAACTTTACTATACAGAGTTTTAACTTTACTATACAGAGATTTAATTTCACTATACAGAGCTCTCTTTAATCACATATTAGTTGTTCAGACCAACATATATAGGTAAAAGAACTAAATTTTAGGTTCATATTTTCTTGGGGTTAGAAAAGAAATAGCTCACTTGCTAAAGCTATGAATGACATACTTCATTATTAATGGTTTAATTTTAATTATTTCTATAAAATGGATTATTTGTTTTAATGTACTGCACATAAATTTATTGAATAACATATTTTTTAATCCTTTATCGATAAGTAACTAACCCCTTTGATAAACGCATTAGTGGCCATGCGTCCTAAGGCGTCAGCTTTTTTTTTTTTTTGCAGTGATAGGGATGATGGGGTTGGAATTTCAGTTGAATGAATTTATTATTTCTATAAATTGTTTTCCACTCTTGATTGATGTTTTAATGGCATAGGTTTGTTGTGGACATTCAGATGAATATTTCATACCAACAACTACTGTAAGATCAATTTTGGTTCACTAAAGGAAAAAACCTTAGAACATCAATAGTGTCCAAACAACATTCCACCATCGCTGGAGAGCTAGAGCTATAGTCAGATTTTCGTAGGAAGGATCTATTTTTATAATTACAAACGGTACTAAAACTACTTTCATTTATTCATACGTCAAGTCATATTATCTGAGGCTGTCACTTTTATAGATAGTATAATTAACTATAAAATAATAGCTATACCTTATAGAAATAATATCAATACTTACCGCAAATTATTATTTTTGTATTTCTGAAAGTCTCTTCATCTAGTTTAATTACACCTTAAGAGTGACTAGCCCGAGGGTGTTTCTATAAACGGGATAGGACTGATTGATTATGTATGAATAAGGGGTGATTTAGTCACGTCAAACCAGTGAAATACCAGTGTTGGAAGATTGGCTTTTTGCCATTTTCAATCAGGACAAATTTTTATTTGGCTCACCAGATATTATTTTCCAACGTGCTAAGTGGTTAGGAGCTGGTAGAGTGATCTATTTAGACCTATTAGCTCTTAACAGGCTATAATTGTTAATTGGCTTCATGCCACTTAATAAAAAGGCTTGTGTTTTAATAGCAGCTCAGAATTAGGCTTAACAAAAATTCCAGTACCAGCTTTATAAAACAGCTTAAGGTAGTATATAAATTTGACATAGTTGTTATTAAATTACAATATAAAAAAAGATAAGTTAAAAGGAGAATTCACTGTTTATTGTTTTTAGCGAAGATATTATTTAAAAAAATAGTTAAATTATCATGTATTGACTCCCCTGCTGGTGTTCAAGCCCTGGGATCCCCGTCATTAATGTCAAAGTGCAATGCAGACACAATGTTTAAAGCCAAACAGTTACCATTGGGGACTAAATATTACATACAAATCTCTTAGCTACTATATTAAATTAGGTGTAGTAGAGCACCCGGTGGGAGGGAGGCAAGTAGGGTAGATGCTCCACCCCTCCCAGACCCAAATTATTTTAATAAAAACTTAAAATATCTCAAGTTGAAACATAAAATTGAACACTGAAGATATGTTGAATGAATTTAATCTATATCATTTAGCCTGACAGGCAAATAATTTCAACCATTCGCCTAGCGAAGAACACTTCAAATAAAATAGCTTCTGAAGACATAAAATTTGCCAAGTGAAGACTATTTTAAATAGCTTCTAAAGGCATCTCGTTTTTTATAGTTTTCTAAGCGAAGACTACTACAAATAATTTCTAGAGGCATCAGATTTTTTTTTTCTTTTTACTATAGAGGATTCTCGGATTCCCCTTTGAGTTGGAGGGTAAAACTCTTTTTAAAAAAATTATTTGGCTAACCCCACCTTCTTGCCCCTCCACCTACTCCAAATTCCCCCCTCTCCATCCAAAATTTAATTCCGACTATAACCTTGATTGTTCACGCACCCCTCTAACCTTCCCCTAAAGTAAATTTCTGTGTGCACCACTGAATGTTATTATTGATATTATATATCGAAAGCAATGGTTACAGAACATAATATTACTTAAAGTATGAATATATGAAAGTAAATCTAATTGCGTCTGTAACCTTCCTACTAAGATTACTCAATTAATTATTAAATTAAATAAATAAGAATTAGTATTTACAATTTTGAATTACTTTGGTTTGGTTTACAGCCAATGCATGTAATGTGTTAGTTATATATAAATAAATATCATTAACATTTTAAAATACAATATATTTTCTACAAAAAGTGTTCGCGTCCCTTGTTCAAACTCAGTAAGTTTTCTTTTCCATGAGTTTTATAAACAGTTCTGACTATAAGTGTATTTACACTAATTTAGTAGCAATGAGAAGCATAGCATTTAGAGGTTATGTACCCATATTAGCAAGGAAGGAGTAAAATAAACTATTTAGGAAAAAATCACCTTCGGTGTACCCAAACAGTATTATTTGAACTCAAGCTGCCCCTCCACATCGAGTCTAGTTTATTGCAGGAATGACTCTTTAGACCATACGACCACCGAGACGAGAAGTATTTCTTTAAATAGGTTAGGAGCTGGTAGAGTGATCTATTTAGACCTATTAGCTCTTAACAGGCTATAATTGTTAATTGGCTTCATGCCACTTAAAAAAACCTTGTGTTTTAATAGCAGCTCAGAATTAGGTTTAACAAAAGCCAAGCGAAGAACACTTCAAATAAAATAGCTTCTGGAGGCATAACATTTTAAAAATTTGCCAAGTGAAGACTATTTTAAATAGCTTCTAAAGGCATCTCGTTTTTTATAATTTGCTAAGCGAAGATTACTACAAATAATTTCTAGAGGCATCAGATTTTCTTTTCTTTTTACTATAGAGGATTCTCGGATTCCCCTTTGAGTTGGAGGGTTAAACTCTTTTAAAAAAAATTATTTGGCTAACCCCACCTTCTTCTCCCTCCACCTACTCCAAATTCCCCCTTCTCCATCCAAAATTTAATTCCGACTATAACCTTGATTGTTCACGCACCCCCCTAACCTTCCTCTAAAGTAAATTTCTGGGTGCACCACTGAATGTTATTATTAATATTATATATCGAAAGCAATGGTTACAGAACATAATAATACTTAAAGTATGAATATATGAAAGTAAATCTAATTGCGTCTGTAACCTTCCTACTAAGATTACTCAATTAATTATTAAATAAAATAAATAAGAATTAGTATTTACACTTTTTTTTAATTACTTTGGTTTGGTTTGCAGCCAATGCATGTAATGTGTTAGTCATGTATAAATAAATATCATTAACATTTTAAAATACAATATATTTTCTACAAAAAGTGTTCGCGTCTCTTGTTCAAACTCAGTAAGTTTATTTCCATGAGTTTTATAAACAGTTCTGACTATAAGTGTATTTACACTAATGTAGTAGCAATGAGGAGCGTAGCATTTAGAGGTTATGTACCCATATTAGCAAGGAAGGAGTAAAATAAATTATTTAGGAAAAAATCACCTTCGGTGCACCCAAACAGTATTATTTGAACCCAAGCTGCCCCTCCACAGCGAGTCTAGTTTATTACAGGAATGACTCTTTAGACCATACGACCACCGAAACGAGAAGTATTTCTTTGAATGGTGGGATATATTCTATCTATAATTAATGGCAAATATTATTATTATTATTATTATTATTATTATTATTTTTAGCACCGCTTCTTACTACACATTTGTGTTTAACGCACTTACGCTAATGTGTAATGGTAGGGTGATTGTGAGATGAAATGGAGGAACTACAATTTAACGTGGAATCCGAACCACGGTGGAGGCCTGAAATTCCCCACATTCACAAGATGTCTTGTAAGAGGTGAAGGAAGGGTTTGGTAATCAGATAAATACATGCCG